>QLPE01000168.1:0-41022 GCA_003314125.1 Hygrophorus russula | reverse complement strand
ATAAGGTGTCCGTTCGTGAAGATAAATCCACGTGCTGTTCCTCGTCTGTACTGGTAAATGTCGCCGGGCAAGCCGACTAAAATTATCAGAGTCAAGGTTCCCCGTCATAACGCTCAACGGATCAGTCTGAAACTCACCGTAGAGGTGAAAGCGATCGCGCGCACCCAGGGTTGTCGTGCTGATACCCACCAGCCAACAAATGACCCGGCTAGTCCCCTTGCTCAAGCTATTGTCAGTCTTGTAATTTCACGAAATTACAAAGCGGCTAATATAAAATTTAGGAGAGCGCTTCAGAGTGGAACTCTCGACTCATGACCGCTCGTGCTGAACGAGGACCTCAATGGGATATCGGTACACAGCAGTAAGCCCGGGGACACCCTGACCATTAACATCTCTTACGCATTTACGTCGGGTAGATTCCTTGTCGACGAAGGTTCCGAACTCTTCTATGACCCTGCTGTCCTTCAGGAATCCCAAAAGAAGCAAGTAGAAGTGGAAAACAATGCAAACCAACCAACACAGAGATCCATTCCTCCGTCAGATTTCCTCAATCACGACATTTCGTCCCAAAATCACCGCGGTCATCCTTCCCATGCCTCCTTCCCATTTTCCAGCGGCGCAGTCCCTACGCCAGCACCAACGATGATTACACGGCATGGTGGTCATTTGGGCAATTCATATCCTGTGCCACCATTCAACCCTATGCAGACAAATCAGTTTTACAATAGCATTAATAGCCATGGTATGGGCGATGGACCCATCCGAATGGGCATGAATATGGATGGCCATGGAATGAATCTGTCGCCCGAAGTTAGAAGAAGCTTAAGAGTGAACAGGGGTATGGCAGACGATGGATACGGCGGGATGCACCATGCATGATTATCAGCTCGGCCATTTCATGTACGTCTAAACCAGGTTTTTTATTCAATATTCATTTTGTATTGGCGCAAGTTGCTATTCACTTTTTTTACTCGTGAACTAATAAATATGCATCTTTACTCTAGCCATTTCAATGCGATAGGGGAATCGCAGGCTGTTTCTCTCCGGAGCGCTCTTGTTCCACCCGGCTTCCATAATTTATCCGGTACCCACGTCCGGCATAGATTCAGTTACTATCCTACCTTATGAATGCATCATATCGGTTGGCTGTCCATTTCAAAAAATATTAACACTGGCTCTTCAGCACGACAACTAATAAGCAGCAATGTTATAGCAAGATGGGAAATATATATATTATGTAATCCGAAATTGAGGCAGATAATCACTGGGGCCACCGAAGAGCGACTATGCGGGGAAATTGGATAGGCCGCCGACTCCCGAGCAAGGCATGAAGGAATTCCAAGCGGCCGGCTGCGGTTCAGGGGACTATATCTAGATGATCAAGCTATCAAGGACCGATGTGTGGACACGGATGCTTAACGGGATTAGCCTTAAGGCTCTGCAGACGAATCTCAATACATTAACGACATTATTAGGGTGGTTGCTGGAATCAGACAGGTGATGGGTACACAGCCATCGAACACAGGGACCACTGCTTTCCACAGTCCGCTTCTGTTTGGTGGTCAAGGCCCCTATTTTTGGAGCAACCCAGGTCCATATAATCACAGGGTGGAGTGACCTCAAAGTTATTTAAACAGATCTCAGCCCTTTCACCCATCAATCAGTCTTTTTCTCGTCAAACACTACACTTTTTTCATCGATTCATCATGGGATTCTTCAGTCACGATTCTGACGAGGCATCGGCTCACACCGAGGTGCGTTCGAGAGCGCCTGCGTCTTGGTTCATGCCGAATCGTTTTCACTATAGATCCATGGCGCTCACAAGTCGTCTATAAGCCACGAGCTTATTGCCGCTGCTGCTTCGTACGAGGTATGCTGTTCAGCTCTCTGTCAATATCAACCGTCACTGATCCAGATCCCTCAGGCCGCCAAAGCTTACGAGAAGCACGTCGAGGCGAACGGTAAGCCCGTTTCGCACGCCAAGGCCAAAGAGCTGCTGTAAGCATCGTTGTCACCGTCATCGTCAGTTCTGGCTAATGTCACTCGTTAGCGCTGCCTTCTCTGGTGCATTCATTGACCACATGGTTGAGACCAAGGGTGTAAGTGGCCATCATCTACGGACCTTCCATTGACGGTTGACGATTATTGATTTTAGCTCGACGCGATCGACACGGCGAAGGCAAAACATGAGGCCAAGAAGAGGGCTGAAGAAGGTCTTGCGTCTGCTGGTCACTACTAAGTACCCAGTGTGATCTAAATGTTGTACAGTATATGATCTATTTCTGGATATCTGTGTTATCAATCCGGTAAATTCGGTTCGGTTGCTAAGGCTGAGCTTATTTCAAAAGGCTTTCAGTCCAAATATGTCAAAACAACGCGTCTTGAATGTCTGATTCGGATGACCAAGAAATTACAGAAATTGCAGAGATTAAGAATATTCCGTCAACACTCGGACCTTCTACACCACTTACGTGCTCATATACGTACCATTCTCCAAAACCTACCGCGCCGGGTCCTTACATCCTTGGTGTCGATGAAGCTGGTCGAGGACCAGTCCTGGGTCCCCTCGTGTACGGTGTTGCATATTGCCCCGCGTCATATCAGGATGAAATGGAAGGCCTGGGTTTCGCGGGTATGATACCTATCACTCTGATATTTTCACAGAATCAAAGACGCCTTTTTTGTGTAGATTCGAAGGTTTTGACACACGAGACGCGGTCAGCCTTGCTTGACACGTTGAGCTCAGACCCAGAAAATTTAGGATGGTCTGTGCGAGTTATAAGGTGATCGTGCACTGTTCATTGCCTAAAATTCTGACAACCACGGTCCGCTAGCCCCCAAGCGATCTCGAGCGGAATGCTCCGCCATCCACCCACCAATCTCAACCGTCAGTCTGAGGATGCTACCATCCTTCTGATTCGAGAGGTTCTAAAAAAGGGGATCGAGTTATCGGAAGTATGCCTTCTTCCTTCAAATCATACACTAGCTTGATCGTTCTGCGACCAGGTGTACGTTGACGCGTTGGGGACCACAACGACCTATGAAGCCTACTTGTCCTCCTTATTTCCTGGCATAAACTTTACAGTGACTACCAAGGCCGACTCCAAATTCAAAATCGTTGGTGCCGCCAGCGTCGCCGCGAAAGTCACACGAGACGCGTGTGTCCATGGCTGGGTATTCGAAGAAAGTGACTGCTCAAAACAAGACGCGCCGTGGAGTAGTGAACTGGGCTCCGGTTATCCATCAGGTAACTACCTATCCTCGTACATTTTGTGATCAGTTTCCATGACACGCTGTCTGGAAGATCCCAAAACACAAGCATGGCTGAAGAATTCAGTTGATCCGACGTTTGGGTTTCCTTCTCTGGTTCGATTTTCTTGGACAACAGTCAAAGTCATTCTTGAAAAAAGTGCTTACCCAGTAGAATGGTTAGTGTTCTCTGGTATAGCTCATATCTGAATTTAAACATCACATAGGATTGATGAAGGGCAAGCGTCACTAGTTAAAGCATTCGAGAGCGCCAAAGGTCTAGACAAAGATCGGTGCGCAGTCACGAAAGATTTGAACATCAAGAGCGTTGATTTCCTCTAAACGTTGCTACCCTTCATTGTATCCTTGTATTGCACATATTTACTCATCCTTATTGTATTCTGAATAATGTCATCTGGCTGCAATATATGCACGAAATTCGTTAGACGCTATCGTCTCTTTTGTGGTGGTGAGCCCTGAGCTTCCTCGCCCGCCTTTCTCTTCATCCCAGCAAACCCGAAGGCCACTTTTGACCGATCACTTGGAACAGGCGTACCACCCTGTGATGGCGAATCTACAGCCGAAGATATCCTTGAAAACCCGGGCTTCGCCGTCGGTGTAGGCGAACCAGTGATGGTGGTCGTGAACCCTGATGAAACGGCGGGGCTTTCGCCATTAAACTGCGCTTGTGGTGCTGGGAGAGTGATGAAGCCTGTGTCGAGCTTTTGGGCCTCTTTCGCCGCTTCCTTCTTCTTGCTCTTCGTTTTCTCCGTTTTGCCTTTGGACAAAGGCTGAGGTTCGAGGAAATCGGCAGCTTGGGGCACAGCACTGAATTGTTGTAACTAATTAAGAGTCTATAGCAGCGGAAGAAGACGAGAACGCACCCCCTGTTACCCACAGACAATACGAAATGGGCCTGACCAGCTTTCTCCTGTCGGATCTGGAATGCTCGATTCATACTGAGCGGCGTATCCCCACTGGCCATGGCTTCCTTTTTCTTTTCTTCTGCAATTTTCTTCAGTCTCTTCTCCGTCTTCATCTTCCCCGAGCCCTTGCCATGGAATTTGTGTGACAGGGCTTTCCACGCCTCCTTCGGTGTCAATGCTCTCCCAAACTCATCGTAATACACAATATTCACGTCCGGCTTGTAATTCTTGAATGCCTCAAGGCTCTCGCGGGCCTCCTGCTGTTCACGGAGACGATTTTCATACTCGCGCTGTGCCTGATCTTTGTTGGCTCCACGAGCTTGCAGACGCTCCATCTCGCGCTGCGCAACACGTCGGCGCTGATCAGCCAACCACAAATCTCGCTGCAACTGCGTCTTCTCGCGGTCTTTCTGGTCTGCAGCGGGAGATGCGAGGATGCCTTGTTGCCGTAGGATGTTGAGTGTCGACGCCATTCCAGAGCTAAAGGTCTGTTCGGAAGAAGTCCCAACTGTGATATCGTCATTCTGAGCCGCAGCGATTTCCTCTGCCTCTGTTGCTTTGAGAGCATCCTCGATAGCGTTGAGCATGGCCTCTTCGTCCTCTTCGTCCTTAATAACGACTTCTCCGGCTTCTAATTCCTCCAAAGCCTCGTCGCCATTGTCCATCGAGATGTCCCTAGAAGGTGAGCGTTGTTTCGAGATCACCTCGGTGGGTTCAGCCTTGACGACAACAGGCTTGTATGCTATTGCACGAACAAATTCTGATGTATCATCAAATGTGATTCTGCTTGTGTCGCCGTCAGCTTCCTCGGCGTCTTCAACCTTTATGATCTCCTTCGCGTTAGACTCTTCTTGGGCTCGCTCATTTGCAACTATGAACAACATAAGCATGGGAACAAAAGAGGAGTGCGCGTACGATGTACTTTTTTTAGCCAACTCTTCAGGGGACATCTTCTTCATCTTGCGGATTTTAGCATTCCGTGATCGCGCAAGCGCAGCCTGAAGCTCGTCGTCGTCCACGAAATTGGTGTCTAAATCACGACGTCGGGGAACAATAGGTCCTTTCTCGTCGACCTGCATCTTGTTATCTCCATTGACAAGAACGTTGTCAGAGTCGGCGGGAGCCCTTCGAGAAGGACGCTTCTTCTTTGACTGCCACAACGGAACATAAGGAGCGTTGGTGGTCTGGAGTAGGAAAGTATTCACCTTAGGCTTCTTGAAGCCGACATCCCCCTCCTTTAAATAGTCAGCTGATTCTAAATTTTCTGCGACAAAGCATCAGCAGAATTCCAGACCAAGGTGCGCGTTACCCACTAGCGTAGTCTATGGATAATAACGACCGGTTGACCGTGGTGGTACCGTCCTCTTTCTCGGCTCGACTAACTTTCGTTGCACTAACTGAGCTTCCTATTCGGAAGTCCTGTCCTGTTGTATTAGCTGGGATCCATTGCGTCAAAAAAATACTTACCATCTCTCTCGTGCCATCAATCTCTTCGTCATATTTGGCTAAGACAGCTCGTTTCATTCCCTGGGTACCGGGGACAAATTCGTCATCGTCGTATCCAGTGTAATCATGATTTTTGGTCTTCAATTCGTTGTTCTTCTTCGTCTTTTCGTCTTCCGCCATCTCCACGTTCTGTAGCTCATCCTCTACGAGATATATGTGAGGGGGACAGTACATGGGGATACATAATACTTACCTTCATTGTCGAGGATACGACTATCTTTCAAGGTGAGTATGCGCGCTTCGCCTTCGCCCATCTCGTCAAAGTCATGGCTAACCTTGAGCCCAACAAGATCCTCTAAACACCAGCACCGACAAATGAGTACAACAATCTTATTAAACCGATACGGAACGCACTTTCAGTATAATCGTCCTGAAACGCCTTATCCATGTTTTCAAGTTCTTCCTGTCTCTTTCGTGCCAACTCCTTCTCTTTCTTTTTGCTTCTCTTTATCCATTTCAAGGTATCGTCTACTTCGCCATCGGCGTCACCAAGCGTTGAACCTTTGAGCGAGGCATTAAGCTCCCGTCTATTTCTCACCCTGGAGGAACGGTCGCGTGAGCAATGGCGCTCAGTTTAATTACTTGTTGAGCTTGGGCCTGAACGCCCATGAAAGGAAATGGAAGTGACTGTAAGACACAATGCGACAAGATACTCACTTGGCTAAACGATCTTGAATCCTCCTGCGAAGAAAAAAAGGGAAAGAACCTCGTCAGATGATCCGATTCTGAGAGCAGCGGACCTTGGACGTTTACTTTGATTCCTGTTCCTTTGCCTCTCTTTCGCGCTGTTTTGCATAGTTGTCCTCTGCCTGCTTGTCTTTGTCATCTGCGGGCTTGGAGTCGTCGGTGAGGGGTTTGAGTCCAAGAGAAATTCGAATTTTATTTGTTTCTTCCAAGCTGATACTTTCTTCCATCGACATGATGGGCAGCTAGAGCACGAACGAGAAAAGTCGTGCAGGCGGTTGTCGGACAAGATATCAGCGCCACAACTGTATTTATGACTGTTGTTCAACAGCTTTGAGCCCGATTGCGTCCAGCGTAAACTAGAGCAATACAATAATGGCCTCCTTGACAGGGCCATTCCGCCAGACTTACCGCTATCTGGCAAGTATATGCCTGCAGAAGTCTGCCGACTGACAATCTTACCCATCACAGCAACGGCAAGCACACGAAAACCCGGTCATATTCTACTCGTGCGTCATGGGTGGCATTGGGCCACTTTTGGTTGTTGCAGTACCACCAATCCGCAAAAGCCTTGGGTGGAAACCTGCAGAGCCGATACCAACTACTTACCCTAGTGAGTACCCTGTACCTCCCGCGACCTGTACCTCACTCTTTCATAGTTCCAAAGCGAGCACGGAGACCAGTGCAAGGCTACGAAGACGATGCGCGGTAGAAAGTGGTTGTCCTTGCGTATTAGAGTACATAGAATTGCTACTACGCCTCTGCCAATTCACCAGTCACATGACATTTTTTATTTCAGTTCTGTACTGCAAGCGACACAATGGTGGGCAAGTCGAATACCTCGAAATCTGAAATTTCATTTAAATTATAGCACAGTTGGGCTTGGGTAGGATCACCTTGCGAGCCTCTTTCACCCAAAGATTTCAATGTCGTGCAATGGCAACACCGAGTTCTACCGATAAATCTCATGGTGTTGATCCATCTAAACCAAAACCCAAGGCTACCACACCCCTTCGACGTTCTGCATCAGCTTCCCTTCCAATCCGTTCGAATCCTACCCCAACTCGCGGAAAAATTCAGACAGTCTTCACCCTGGCAACAGCAGAGAGATATGTTCCCTCGCGTTTGAGAAGACGTCTTCCGTCCATGGCAAAAACCCTCCATGAGTCGTGGTGGATACCCAAGTGGGGAGAAAAAGGCGAGGAGGGCGAAGTTTTTATTTTTGCTAATGGAAGCTTCGTGTGCTGGGGTATGGGCGAGGAAAGTGCAAGACGCTTCGCAGCGGAGATAATTAATCCTGATGCACAAGTCGCTCCGTTGAAGGAAGCAGAAACAGAAGAGCTGGAATTTGTAACTGATCCAACTGAGTTGGGTGGTGCGTGTTGTCATCGTGTAACGAATCTGACTCAATTTGGCCCAGGCATACTCGGTTGCAAGGAGATTTGATCATCCTTGGTCGCACATCCCCTCTTGCGTCGACACAGTCCTTACCGTCATCATTGCCCTCTACGATATTTCCCGAAGAAACCTTACTCGCCCGGTATGCTTTTTCTCAGGCACTTTCTCGTTCTACGGCACTTTCTGCACTTGAAGTGTCCTTGGACAACTACTTATCTTCCATGGCCCTACTCCCTCATTCACTCGAGAAGACAGGCAAACCAGGCCTGGGCCGCACAGCACTCATCAAGAAACTCGGCGAACTGATGAAATTTCGGCAAGGCCTCAACCTCAATCGCGAAAACTTCTCGGACACCCCTGATTTTTATTGGGCAGAGCCAGAGTTGGAAGGTATGACCTAGAGCCCCAACTGAATAGCGAAATATTTACCTTTATAAAGGTTTTTTTAATTCACTCAGCGACGCTCTAGAGGTGAGGGCACGGACAACTTCAGTCAATGACAAGATTACATACGCTGCAGAGGTGAGTGAAAACGTACTCTGTCCCCCTGGAATCTCTATTAATCCTCTCACGTCGCAGGCCCAATCCGTTCTACGACAACTGTTGACAGAGGTAGATGAAGGTTTATTTGAATTGTCGTATAGACATTGACCCTCTGCCACAGAAATCTTCGCATCGGATGGAGCTAGTTATCATTGCTCTTATTGCAGTCGAAGTAGTCGTGGTAAGCCCATCTGCTCCTGGGCAGGTGCTAATCTCAGCCTAACCTCCAACATGTACAGGCCCTTGTTCGTGATGGACCTGAGCTATGGCATATGCTCATCGAAAATGGATCTCGAGCTGACAAAAAGGAAATGTCAGCTCCGTATGAAATTTGACTCGGATAACGTCGTATATTTACGTGCATCTGCTCTCCTGTATAGCTACCACTTCCCCCCCTTTCACTACATATTAGACAGCACTGGAGCCGGTTATTTTGATCGCGTTCACACGTGCATCAAAAGGATCACTCATACCCTGATAACTACTATGTATCCTGATATTGAACCGTACGAAACCGGAACGTTGAAAGTATCTAGCTTACATACCCTGTAGTAAGTTTAAGTTTTACGATCCCCACCCAACCTTTACCGAGATTTTGCGCAGCTATGAACTGAGTGGCAACAAGAATGGTGCTCCAGGTGCGATCGATTCCTCTACTTCCAGTAACAGGCCTTACTGACGCACGCTGGTTTCCTGACGTTCCTTAGTTGTATTTCTTCACGGTGCGTGACGTATCTATTGCATCAGATGCGGTCAACGAGAAATGAGTGACAGGTGGACCCGGGGGAGGTGTTGCCCCCACAGACCGAGGATTTTTTAATCCCGATAAATACAAGGCATGAATCGCCTTGGCTTGTGCTCGCCATCGGTGTTTATACATTCAACATGTGCAGATTATACTCTTTGACCAAAGAGGCGCCGGAAAGTCTACTCCGTATGCCCCGCAACCGTGTATCGTTTATCAGTACTGATACATTTGCAGGAGCGCTTCCCTGGAGGAAAACACAACCTGGGATCTCGTGAGAGATATTGAGAAAATTCGCGAATTCCTCAAAGTCAATAAATGGCATGTATTCGGAGGCTCTTGGGTGTGTGTTGGCAAATCCGTTCCTGCGTGCATGCTGACGCTACGTTTCCCAGGGTTCGACGCTGTCTTTAGCATATGCACAGGTAGTCATTTCGTTAACAGATCCCTCAATTGAACTCGAACTCCGTATAGGCCCACCCTGATCGTGTAAAGAGCCTCGTCTTGCGGTCAGTCGATGTGACTCGCAGAGATTATGGTGCTCACTGCCTATCTCCGCAGGGGAATCTTCACCTTAAGGAAGAGGTCCGGGATAGACGGCACTCCTCATTTTATGCCTCGCTGAGCCATAATCTCTAGTGAACTCAACTTCTTCTACCAAAACGGAACGTCACATCTGTTTCCTGAAGCATGGTAATTATCATTTCCTTCATACTCACACACAACCTAAACATGCGCACAGGGAAGAGTACTTAGCGCCCATCCCTGAAGACGAACGCGGTGACATGATCCTTGCCTACCATACGCAGCTCCACTCTACCGACGAGCAAAAACGGATTACAGCAGCCAAAGCTTGGGCTAAATGGGAGTATGTACTCTCCGCATCCCTTTGAAATACGAGTTGTGATCACTGTGCGCAGGATGGTCACATCAAAGCTTTACGTGGACCCGGCTCATGTAGCAGAAGCAGACAAGGATCATTTTGCAAAGTAAGTTTATTGAAAGGCACAGAAAAATGCCCGTACTCAGCTTTAACTTTCAGTGCGTTCGCTCGGATAGAAAATCACTATTTCGTCAACGATGTGAGACAATCTGCACAAAAATAGATGGAGTATTGTATGACCTCCTGGATTTAGGGATTCATGAGGGATGGTCAGCTCCTTGAGAAACAGGAGATCGATAAGATGTTCGTATTGTATGTTTACTTATCCCTTTCTGATTCTTCCCTAATCACTAGTCGACACATTCCTGCCGTCATCGTGCAAGGCCGATATGATGTAATTTGCCCCGTCCGTACTCACTATCTCCTTTAATTGTTACATCCATGATGAATCTACACCCCGCAGGCTACTACGGCACATTCTCTCAAGAAGGTACGAGCTCGAGACACAGTATACCTTTAAGCTGAGCATGTTCACAGGTCTGGCCCGAAATCACGCTGAACATCGTCCCTGACGCTGGGCACTCCTCCCGTGAGCCTGGAACCGCCAAGTTACTTGTTGAGGTATATATATATCTCTACCTCACGGAGAAAGTATTAATGTTATCTTCGTGTCAGGCTACGGATGCATTTGCAGACCTGTAGTAGTCGACATGGAACTTCCGATATCGCCTTATGTATGTTTGTAGCCGCCAGCCTCTGAAGTAACAATTTCAAGAACATGATGGTGTGGATATTGCAAACCATTGATATCAGGGCTCGAGTGAAGCATTATACATAGAACGAATGCGGTCAACGTGTTTCTATCATCAGGCGCGAAATTGAGCATTGATAACCTCGGACTCATCCTAGAAGGCCAGTCACTACTCTCCCGCCCGTCAGTCAAAGCTCTTTAATTTCATGAATCCTTATGGTCATGGTATTCTAGAGGCGGGGGCTTTTAACCCCGAAGGTTGTGAACACAGCAGTTGCGAGCGGCGGCGGTCATGCACTTTTAATAAATAATAAGAATAACGGAAGCAGTGTTTTTCGACACCTCCCGCGCTTCACCGCCGTCGATGACTAGGAAGAGATTCAAGGACTTTGTTGGTGTGGATTCCATGGGTATGGATATACTGAGTCGGGATTCAATAAATGCCATATTTCTGGAGATGAGACAGCATCTGGTTGATCGGAATGGGGTAGCCCGCCGGGGTTCGATGACGGGCCGACTTGTGGTGCTTGTTGACTTAACATCACTGCACTACTCGACTGTGCAAGTTCAGGATGCGATAAACCAGGACGCAACAGTGGACTGTCGGAATGAGACAGTATTTGGCTATTCGAAGGTGTATGTGGCGACCCGGCATGCCATAACTGGTCATTATAGAAATCGGGATGTGATGACTGCCACGTATCGTGCGATGGTTGGGACAGCGGATCCCACGGCCGCCATACTTCGGGAGATGGCATGTAAAATTCGTTATGCAGAGGCGGACTACCAGACTGCAGTGGCTGCTGCGGTGGAACAGGGTGCAATAACCCGGGGTGTGAAGGCTCAGGGTGCGACAATGGCCCGAGACTGCCAACTCTATACTGCGAAGATGGACTGTTTGAATGAGGCAATATTTGGCTGTTCGAGGGTACATGTGGAGACTGGGCATGCCATAAATGATCGCTGTATAGATCAGATGACTGCCGTGTATCGTGCGATGGTTGGGACAAGGGATCCCATGGTCGCCATACCTCGGGTGATAGCATGTAAAATTCGTTATGTAGGGCCGGACCACTGGTGCAAAGTTGCAATGACGGCTGAGGTGAAGCAGGGTGCAATAACTCGGGGTGTGATGGTCCAGGATGTGATGACGAACTGCCAGCGTTAAATTGCGACGACCCTTGACTGTTCAAATGTGATGACCCGGGATTAGACAAGGCATGCGTCGGTGGACTACCAACATTCAAATGCTGTTGCTTTTGACTGTTCGAAGGACGTACGACTTCGTCATTTGAACGTAATGGCCCAGAATGTGCAGTCTCAGTCTGCGATGACAGTCTGCCAGTATTCAATCCAACCACCTCGTAACCTGAAGTGCCCATGCGGACAGCATAGTCCCCTAAGTGCTTTCTTCGTTCTTCGTCTTCTGACACCTCTTCTAATGCCACTACAACTTGTTTATGCGTCCTGCCATTCGCATCAGGCAAGCTATGGTGCCAATTAGAATATACGGTCCCATAATTAGATGTCGTAGCCAGATGATCCTGTTGATCCGCAACCATCTTTGTATGAGCCGTACGGACACTGTCGCTGATTGCATAGCCATCCCGTGCAGAGCCGACATGGGGAATCCGCAGCGTCAGCGGTCGGTAAATTGTCGTGGGATCCCCAATCACTTTATCATCTCTAGGTCTGGTAGTAGAATGAAAGGTCAATTTGGACTTTTCCCTGATCCCGCCTTTAAGATCCCAGTCGCCCCATACCTTCATCGATTTGACTTCGTCGGCCTTATCCTGACGGAGACTGTTGTACCGTTTCGCCCCTTCCGCTCTCATCTCTTCTTTATACTCAGTCAGCACATTTACGAAATACATCTTTTTGGACAAAAACATAAATTATCTTGCCTAATTTAAAGAGCGGCAAATACGGACCTTGGGCATAGGTTTATCCCTGTATATTTCAGCTGGGCGACCAATGGTGGGAGAGTCTGTGGTGTCTCCTTCGTGGTACTCGAAGTTCATATGCTCCCGACCAGGTAAATGCTTAATCCAGCGGCTGGTTGCGATGGCGAGTCTGGCTCCCTTCTGCGCATCTGTAGCTTTGGTTTCGTAGTGTTCCCTCATTTTATCTAGGACATCTTTTCTTTCGGATGATCCGACAAAGTGACTAGTAGTTGGAATCTCAAATTTAGGGGGCTAGGCAAGTCAGTATGTTGCGTAAAACCCAACAATATTTACGTACTGCACGACGGAACAAGGTACTGCAAGAATTAGAATCCAATGGAGTTGGACGATACGCTGGTAACGCTGGTAATGGTGTAGCAACAATGAGCCGTGCAGAGAGGGTGGTAAAAAGGACAAAAAAAAGCATTTTTGTGGTATATCAAGAGGTATATCAGTCGTTTTGTGGTTGTGACCAGCACGTTGAAGGAGTCTAGCTGAATTTCATGGGACAAAACCATGAAGGTTTATAAGGGGGGGCTTTTGCATTTCCACCTGATTGGTGACCTGAAATATGGTTCGACGGAACAGGAAAGGTTGGATGTATATACTCACCCTTTCACCGCGGTCTCAACAAGCCGCTAAATTTATGGAGATGAGGGTAATAATTACTATCCACCTTCAAGTTCATCGTGTCGATGTCAGAATAGATATAATGATTTCGCATCGGTACTCACAACATGAAGCTTAAGTAAGAAGTGGTTGGAAAAGATCCTTCACGAGGTTTAGAGCCTTTTTGACCCGGAATGGAACAGTGGCTGACCATGGATTCAATTGTACACGTCGGGTCATTAAGCTGATCCCCATCGTATCTCCCATTAATATAATAGTAATCAGCTATCAAACCAGCCAGCCTTGGTCATCTCGTCCGCGAGCCCATCCCAGTGCCGACGTCTGACCTTGCGACCAGCGAGTTCTGTCGCAAATCTGCATCGTACCAGCAAAAAAAAGACCCGTCAGATATGCTAAATCTCGAAACAGTAGCGCACCCTTGACAGAAAAGAGAAAGCAAGCAAGCAACATGCCCGGGAACACACTCACCGAAGACATTCGTCCAATCGCCACCTTCCCCTCTCCGCCTCCACCGAACGCACGATCACATTCTCCCCACCGGCAGAAGGAGTATACGGAGATCCGGGCGCGATTCTCCTACTCAACGCATAAATCATCCCAGCAACAAATGCGTCTTGCGCGCCAACCTCATCCACAACCCCTCCCTCATCCTCAATATCACAATCCCGCCCCCCAGGGACCTCCGTCCCTTGTGAATCATTGTCGTCTTCTTCGTCTGATTTATACGACATACGGGGTCCCGAGTGTGAGTGTGAATGAGAACGGTCTACCGATAAACCAGTCCCGCTGTTTTCGCCTGCCGTAAACGCGCTGGATGATGGCGTGCGACTACGGTATCCGGCCCAAAATTCGCTCCCACTACGCACGGACTGAGATTCCTGGTCTCTACCAGCTGTCCTTCCACGTTCTCCCTGAGCTGCTGTATTCCTTTCTTCAACCCAACCTGAGCTCTGAAAGTATTCTTTGGTAGGTAGTGAAAGGACTGCTGCACCCTCGGAGCCCCAATGTGCTACCAGAAGAGCATGTGGGGGCGCGATCGAGGCCAGAGATAAGAGGAATGCCCGAGGGGTGGAAGCGTAGTGCGGAGAATTCACTTGGGCATAGTGTTTGTTGAGAAACAAGATATCAGCATGCGGGATTAGCTGTGACAATGAGCATGAGTGCACAGTGAGTCAAGAGTGAGGTACAGAAGAATTCACACCGCTTCGACTCCTTGTCTTCCCTTCCTTCCGACATCGACGCTGAAAACGCAATGACTTCTCCACTTGCGTTCTCTGGCCAGGCCGTCTAGTCCAGTGATATTACTGAGGGTAGTTTTTACAGAACGGCCTTCAAAATGGAGCCAGTCAAATGGAGCCGGGCTTAATGGGTTGACCCGTAATGATGAGTGAGAGACACGAGGCGCTGCTGGACTCCCCGGTGGCGTGTTTACGGTAGAATCGGATGGATGAATTAAATAGTTCTCAGGAGCCAGTAATGGACCTAAGAGGGAGACAAATTCCTCATGCGTAATGTCCGGGAGGGGGTTGTGGTTGATTACGGTTCGTGTATCAGTGTCAGCTAAAGTGTCGACACAAAAATATTGACTGTGCGAACAGGAACACGAAGAAAACACGAACCGGAATGCAGAACCCATGCGCTTGGCACACCTGCGCCCTTCCATATTTTGCAGTACCGCGTGACAACACCCTCATTTTCTAGGTCCCGTAATATCATGGACGCTTCATCGTTCCCACCCAAAGGTGCGACAAGCAACGCATCCACAGAAGAGAACTGCGCCAAAAGAGAGAGTAAAGTACTAGCAGAACCTCCACGGGTCTTTGACACCGATTGTGCCCGTACAACCGTTGATGGAGACGGATGCGAAGGAAGTGAGAGTGTGTGGGTGAGAAAGAGGGTCCCTGAGGCGACTATCCTGAGCGGTCGCTGTGGTGGAACTGCTAGCTGAGCGTCGCGGTCGTGAGTATCGCGACGCAGACGGGTCATTTTTTCGTTGAAGTGTGCGCGCAAGAAATCTCAGTATTGGGTTAGGGTTTGCTTGGAATATTCATTAAAGTACTTTTCGGCGCTCAAGACCAAGCCATATCGACGTCGCCATCATCACCCTCGCCTTCGCTGTCGTTTATACCTTCCCAATCACCGGCATCGTCGTCCCCTTCTTCGGTAGGCGAGGGACTAATACCTAGTGCGTCTAACTTGGCAATGAGCTCTCTCACATGCTCCAAGAGCGGCACATCCGGGTGTTCCTCATTGGTATGAAGCTGCACAAGCGTAAAAAAAGCACATTTGTTACAAAAAAAATGTTACTCACCACTTGACAAGTTTCCAGGCAGTCTCTGGAATCTTTGGCCAGCTCTTCCCAGGTCAAGTCGTCCAGCTTACCACCCGTTTCTCTGGCCTGAGAAGCCATAAGGAAGAAGCACCACCCTTCAAGGTACCATGCCTCTACTTCCTGGTCGTCAGTAGCCATGACCCCATGCAACACCAAAAGCGCAGGAGTAAATAATGATAACTCGAGGAATAACTTGACTAGCGACAACCGAGTCGGTATTGGTGGTAAAAGGGGGTTATCTGGGGGAAACAAATATATTATGATTCTCACGGAAGAGTGAGAGTGCGCATACCTAAATCCAAATCCTTCCAGGCCATCCATGCCTTCTCAAGACACTCTTTAGCCTCCTCCGGCCGTTGCTGTGACATACGAACAGAGGCAAGTGCTTGCAATGCTTCGGCGTTCCCAGAGTCCGTTTGTAGAGCGAGTTTCAGAAGGTCCTCACAAGTTTGTTCCGCAACAGGGTCAAAACTGGTGGTGCACCGTAATTATTACTTTGAATTTGAAGAAGTGCATGACCTCGTACCAAAGATCGTAAGATGGATCCATCCAGATCTCCACCATACCAATGAGAGCTCTAACGATATTATTTTTTAACTCGGCCTCATCACCTGTCGTGTATTCAGTACTATCAGCACGTTCTTTGCCTTTCAGTTGGATCATAAAGATATCGATAGCAGATTGGTAATGCCTCAGTGCTGAGTGGGGATCATCGTCGCTAAGCTGAGCAAGGTAAAGGTGTGCCGAGACAGGTGGCTGCGCTGGGGCATCTGGATGAGGTGGAAGCAGTGATAGAAAAGTCTACCAAAAATACGATAAATACCAAGTTAAGCTGCGTCATTGCGAAACTCACCGTCTTCGCAGCATCTATTTCGCCCGTCTCAAGCTGCACGACCCCAAGCATTTCCCTAGCTTCCGCATGTTTTGGTGATCGCTCTAAGATCCTCTGAACGAAAAGTCGAGCAAGGTCATAGTCGCATTGAATGATCAATGTCTGGGCTTTTTCCAGCAAAGCAGGGATAGTTGGACCGTTAGTATGAGCTGATTTCTCTGCTGGTAATTCAGTTTTTTTGGATTTTGTTCTGGTGCGCCCCATGGTGACGGTGCGGCGACTAAATCACACGATCACAACTACCATGTTCAGTCTCGGGCAGACCGAGGAACGGAATCCTACAGACGTTCTATTTCTCGAGAGACTGGAAGCATTCATGGAGAAAAGCTTACTCGAGATAAAAGCATTTTCTGAACGAGAAGGTCGCCTTTTTGAAGAGGTTCAACAGGTCACTTCAGATGATAGTGAATCGCTCATATGCTCTACAATATCTAGACCAGACACCATGTCGCTGAGTGGCATTGCAAGTATCTCTTTGATCGCCGGCCACATCCTACATCTACCAACAATGATATTGCACCAGGTATTTACAAGTGTCAGTAATTCATAAAGTTCATCAGGACTCAGTCTGGGTGCTCAGCCCGAAACATTCTCTGTGATACGTCGCGAACCCTGGAATCTCTCCAAGAAGTATCGGGAATCCAGTCCTTCGTTTTGGCTGTCGATCCAAATGATGGTACAGACCAGGGTTTTTTGGGAGGATCTGTGCTCGGTCGTGAGTTTTGGCGGGGCTTACGAGGAGGGGGCGACGGAGGAGTAAAGACATTTAAGGCTCATTGCCTGCGACACAGGGGAAATGCAACTAACAGTGCCGCTATTGATCATCCACTCCAGGTTGCTGCAGTTGTGAAGCGGAGCCCTGCCAGCTCTGTGAAGACAGAAGTCTATGCCAACGTACGAAATGCATTAAGGTTCCTATAAGCCTTTCTCTATCTCTGTTGGAAACACCTGAGTACTTTTCAGATCGACCAGCGGGGTACGGAATGCGGAAATGAAGTGGACCAACCACGATAGATTAGGCACTTATGGTGTTCGTATCGTTGGCTGGCCACCGAGCATACCACATCAGAACCCCTCGTCGCTCACGGCAACTCAGAACAAGCTGCTCCTCGAATCTTTAGAAACCGGAACACTGAAGTTTATCAGAAGAGCCGAGATCGATAGTCCTGGGGACGCTGCGCCTGTTGCGAGTGATGGCATTGACTTTTCGTGGGCTTGCTGAGAGACTCACACCGGCATGTACCTATGTCTATGTTTATTTAAGTGCTTGATCCCTGACTTCTACAATGTTAGATATAGTGACGCTGGGCGCCAGTCTCTGATGAAGCATAGTACGATAGAGCTAGCGGTGAGGCCGCGTAGTATACTATACATGTTTTGCCTTCTTAATATTTAGTAGGGCGTACCTGCAGTAAAATATGACTTCAGCGCCCCCCCTGACACATCACGTGACCCTGTTCCAAGTTCAGGCTAGTTACAGCAGTCAGCTTTCCACCACCATGTTCTCCTCGTTATTCTCGTGAGTGCAGAGCAAACGAATTATTTCAATTTTTAAAAAATATATAGAACTTCACCCCCTGTTGATCCTAATGCTCCTACATTACACCCAGTTTCCACCAAGAATGACCCATCAAATCTATACGGAGAGCTTGAACCCAAGGATACAGAGTGGTTGTGTGCTGGCGGTTTCGTTACAGAAACCCAGACGTTTTATACAATCACCGGAGATGGCTCGTCTGTTATGTGTCAAGTGATTCATTCTTCCGTCGGGCAAGTTCACTTTATATAACTTGATCTTACATGATGGCTGATGTAAGTCCCCCCAGTGTCTGGTATCCCACTATCCAGTTTGTCTGCAAAGTCTACAATCCAAAGACGAAAGAGACCATCTGGAAATCTATAAATGTCTCTAATTTTGTCACTCCGCCACCTGGCCTTGACAAACGTTCGAGTAGAGCGGATGAATATTCGATAACGTACAAATCTACCCCAGGATCTGATACCCCCGAGTCATATATCATCAGGGCAAATCTGTCTGGCGATCTTCAGATCTCCCTCAATGTCTCTCGGCCTACATCGATCCCTGGCTTCAAGGTTGGAAAAGGGTCGACGGGCGGCATGACTTACTTTGGGGCAGACCCTAAGAATGCAGATGGATATGTCGTGCATAGATTCTGGCCTCGTACGACTACTACGGGTCACATCATCCACAAAGGCCAAGCCATATCCGTTGAAGGGCCTGGAATGCTTTCGCATGCTATTCAAGGCATGCGTCCAAATCTGGTTGCTTCACGTTGGAATTTTGCACATTTCCAGAGCGACGAACAGGGTGGTGTCTCTGCGATGCAAATGGAATTCACAACAACCGAGGCCTATGGAAGGAAGGGTGCTGGTTCGGGCGGCGTGACGGTGAATATTGGGTCACTGGTACTGGGTGGGAAATTGGCTTGTGTAACGGCTGAGACCAAGTGGCCAGGTGAAGAACAACGGGCGGACGCTGCGATCGTGTCAAGAGCGACCCACGTAAATCCAGTTATGGACACTGAGACTGGGTACAACCAGCCTACTCAGGCAGCTTTCCGATGGGCGGGACCTTTCCTGCGTGGGGAGGGGAAGAGGCCCATCGAGGCCGAATTGACGGTTGAACTTGGTGATACTAAACATCCGATCGGGTTGATCGAGAAGGTCGACGTTCTGGCGGAGATTCCGTATGTCGTGAAGATGGCAGTGAATTATGTTGCTGGAACGAAGCCTTACATCTACCAGGTGAGCGTTATTTCCCGGGATCTACCCATGACTGATTGAAACGTGATTGTAGTGGATCAACCCCGTGAAATTGTTCGTTACGGGTGCTGACACTGTGTTGCCTGGTTTATCTGGAGGTATCGAGGTCAATGGGCACCTTTATTATGAAGCGACGTTTATTTCTGCATGAAACTGTGATTCTGTACTTGATTCTGTACATTCAACGAACTTTGTCGTGACTTAAAACATAACTAAGAAACTGCGGTCAGGTTCGGGGTCCTGATGATGTGTCTTTTAAAAGTAAAATAACAATTCAAACGTTATATGTATCGTTCACTGTACTCTCTTCACCGTGTAATTCGTCTACCTCCCTTAAGACTCAGTCCCCATGCCCATTCAATACCAATTATCGCAGCGGCTTCGTTTCATTCTACCCCCAGATCTCAAGTTACACCAATAATTCCCATTCTAGCATCATTGCTTAAGGTGGGCGCTATTTATCTCTAGCTTCTGAGTTATCACAACTTTGTTATATAGACATCTACTGCATTGGAAATGACACGTACTGCCGCTAGAATCACATTGACATTTATACCATTACTCTTTCTAAGTAACTACAAGTCACGGAAGAGGCTCAAGCACATGGCTAAGCAAGGAACACCCGTTGGAGGCGAGAAAGAAATAAGCATATTGAGGAGGATACGAAATCGCACCATTGCGCTCCACATCCTTCTCATTATCCCGGGGGTCTTGTTCTGGTCTACCATCGTCGCCAGTTTAGAGAGGACACCTTTAACTGGACGGTGAGATTAATCCTAATCATGTACATCCATGTTTTATCCCTAATCATTCTTCCGTAGTTGGCGGTTGATTATTTTATCCCCTGAGGAGGAAGACGAAATTGCCGCCCAACTTTCAGGTCAGGGGTGGTATCAAGCCGTCGGTGAAATTATCTCTCAAGAGGGCCCGTCCACACTTGTTCCTATCAACGACTGGAGGTATACATGGGTTTTGAACACCTTGCGTAGATTGGAAAGTACAATCCCGATCTTACAGAGGGAACATGAATTGGGTTTGGAATGGCTGGGAAGGGGAGCGGATGATCCACCATTGCCCCCTCCTGCTGAACATCCCCTTCGACCACGGCCTCGCGTTAGCGAGTACCTTCGGCGGTTTGTCTGTATGGTCGCTAATCACACGGTCCAGCCCGTGCCTCATGCTATATTCGGTCCGCCTTATTCACTTTTGGTAGTGGACCAACCTGACGCTTCTAATGCTTTCTCATACGGCTTCGGTCCGGATGGTGGAGGGGGTGTGGTAGTGTATAGCGGCTTCTTGGACGACATCCTCTCAAAATCGCCGTCTCCGCCCCCATCTGATCCACCCTCAGAGCAGTCGTGGTGGTCATTACTACTAGGCAGTATCTTCTCATTGTCACCGCCACCCCCCCGACACCCAACACCAACATCAGAACAAACAGCGGAGTTGGCAATACTACTCGCCCATGAGTTATCTCATCTAATTCTGTCTCACCATCTTGAGACGCTCTCGTCCGGTACAGTTATTATCCCGGGCGCAATGTCGTTGGGTGCGGACGTGATTCGGGCTCTCCTATTTCCTTTAACTATGGCATTCGGGCCTTTTGTAAATGACGCGGTAGCTCAGTTGGGCAAGGTAGGATCGGGGGAGTTGATCAAAATTGGGGAGTATTGCACCAACATGAAGCAGGAGATAGAGGCTGACGTTGTGTCCGCTCGGTCAGTTGGTAGTATCACCTTGATCATTACTCGCTCACAATTACTGATTGTTAGACTTCTCGCTTATGCTGGGTTTGATGCTCGCCAAGCAGTCAAATTCTGGGAAAACAGGCAAAACACCGACCAACCTGCAAAATGTGCGTCCGCAAACGCCAAAACATACGATCCCTCTAGCGCTAGGATGTTTGCGCATCGGATAATGGGCTCTAGTCATCCCGTGATTAGCGTTAGGGTAGAGAGGCTCAAAGAAGAGCTCGCACGGTGGGAAGCTGAGAAGCATGCAGTTCTCAAGCAAATGAAACCGCAGTTGGGCACTGCTGTTTGAGAAAACAATATATTCTCCCGCTCGATCTACGATTTTCACATACTAACACTGTATCCTCGCGAGTTTCCCCTCGAAATGTATGAATAGTGACTTAGTTTTCTAATGACAAAATATCCCCCCCATCATCAAGAATTTATGAGGGGTTGATGTTCTGAGGACTGATACTTTCTAACCAACCGCGTGTTCCGTGCACCATCAGGTAATTCCTCGACTTCCATTGAGATTTTGTACTTGCCCAATCTTGGCAGAAGAATAAACCAGACCCAGTAGTACACCCCGCAAAGCTTTAACAGTAAATCAGCTTGGATCACGACATAAAACGGCGGTACAAGCTCACTCCTAGGATTCCAATACCGACAACACAGTAACTAGACGGAACACGTGAGTTGGTATGTCATAGCTAGCGACACAACGACAGGCTCACGTCGCATACCAGAAGGAAACGTCGGAGCCGTTCCGTTCAGGCGGTACCCTGTAACAAATTGTAAGAAATTACAGAGCCAGTGACATAGGCGCGTGCATACCAGGGTATTGCAAGGAGGAACACTGAGCTTAGTACATTCACAAGGACAACCGAGTTCCTTGTTTGGAAAGCCGACCGAGGTAGACCCACCAGGACCCGTCTCTGGCGTAAGACCCATACACCAAAAGACAGTGCCAAGCGAAATATCTGTAACTTAAGTGTTAGCGTATTGCATGTAGGTTTCCAGTGGAATAAATACAAGGAAAGGGTAAGATGTGAGGTCCATAACAAAGTTAAACGCATCCTTGGCTGGGATGGCAAGCAGGACGATGACTGTCAATAAATATTTGAGAATAATGCTCGTGAGGGGCGTCCCGAATGGTCGGGTGGAAGCGAAGAAACTCGGATACGGTAGTAAACCTTGCCTTGCTATTTCTCGTAATAGCCGGGCCTGTCCTACGGTCTAACAATACCCTCAGTCTTCAAGCATAGACTTATAACGAAGTTTGTACTTGCCGCGGCTATCTAGTGGGAAACCAATAGCACCAGTTTCAACATTGATGTGGGGCAATAGAAACGTACTATATTCCCTAAACAACTCAAAGCTACCATCGCGGGCAGAAGCCTGGCCAGCCATGAATCATCTCCGAAAGCGTGGCGGAAAAATAGTGCTGCAATCAACTGGCCAGAGTTACGCATCTCCTCGCGAGGAACAGCAGCCACATATGCAATATTTGCAAAGAAGAAGAGAAAGGCCACGGTCCCTAGTGAGATGAATCCCGCCTTACGAACGGTGCGGACGGGATTTTTGCTCTTAATTTCTCCTAGCACGTAAAACGCGTTATGCCAGCCAATGAATGCGTGGTTCACTTTGACAAGAGAAACTGACAATGCATTGAAATTAGTAGTGCTGCCTTCAAATGGTTCACGAAAGTTCGCGAACGGCTCTGTGACTCGTGTCGTGCCAGCAAAAACAGCGATACCCGTTGCAACAACGCTGTGTGACATTCTGTAAGGCAGACTGTAAAGGAAGACAGGAAAACTCATACAACACCAGAGATAGGATCTTCAGGCCAGTCAGGAAGTTGACAGCCCTTAAAGACCACTTGGTCGATAATCCGACAACTGTTACCTTGGATCAATTGTGCCTCACGGAAGAAAAAAAACTGAAAATATACCAAACACCGAAAGGGTACAAACTCCAATAGCAACAATAGTTTGGCTGGCAGGAAATATTGGAATGTCGACAACGGTCAAAAAGTACTGAGCAAAGACGATCGCATTTGTGGCATTGAGTCTGAATGTGTGTTAAAACGGATATCTGCTACACGAAACAGATTACTACCAACGTCAGGAGCATGGCGGTGACTGCGAAAGTCATGCTGACGAGATATCTGGGCCGAGGGTAGGCTTGTTCTAAGTAAACGGCTTCTCCGCCTGATCGGTTTGGGAACATTCCGGCGAACTCTGTGTATAATAGAAGTCCAGCTGCCTACTGTGTCAGGACGTGGCCCTTCGTCATGACGCGGTAGTTGCATACCGACAGCGATAACGGGCGCAAGTATCCAAAGCACAAAGAGCAGTCCGATTGAACCGACAGACTGTAAGACAACCCCCGATACAGACCATATCCCAGAGCCCAGTAAGTGGCCCATGTTCAGCATCACCGCAGAGAAGAGCGTGAATTCGTATCCGAGAGGATTAACCTACCATAGAATACATATAAAATGTTCGAGGGAAGGTAATAGGGGATGTACCTCTTCAATGGGAGCACCTGGCGCCAATACGATCGCGTCATGGTCACGGTTGAATTCAGAGCTGTCGCTTGGCTTTGCACGAAGCGTGGGTTGGATACCGGCAGAAAAAAACATAACCTTGACTCGGACACCCGAGTCTCCAACTGACACGTGCTAGTAGAAGAGCTGTTCCCCATTAGCACTAGAGTTCACTAGCGCTCACTACACATTATGCCAACAATTTGTTGTTCTATGAGTAACATTACATCGGTACAGATTCTTCCGACGTCAAAACTCAGTGGGCAGCGTAGTCAAGTGCATATACTGCTTCAAGTGTCAACGCTTGTGATACAAAGTAAGCAATCTAGTCTCACCAGAACCGCATTCTGTGCAACGTGACTGCTTGTTCTGCTTTACAGTGAACCACTCGAGATTATGGGAATCTGCCGGAGAGCCGGTGCACCCAACAATACGTTCAACATCCTATCCAAGAGCATGAATCAACATCCAAGGTCTGGTCTTCCTGAACATAGAAACAGATAAACACGCACCAAGGACGGAACCATAATTGGGTTTGTTTTGGTGCCAGTGCGATCCGACACCAAAGGTTCCGAGTCAAACACACTGATGCCCTCCAACTCTCCAAGGAGCTGCAGACGTTCCAGACCTGTTGCCTGCAACTCATCGGTGGGTACCTCACCAGGCTTAGATCCAGTACCGAACAGCTGAGGTGGGGGTGCGCCGTGGTCGGACCAGATTCGGGTTGTCGTAGAAAACGAGCGCGATGCTGTGTATGGCGCCTGTCTGCTCGTAGCCCGAGCTGCAACTGTCGCTGCACGTACTGCAGTTTTAATAAACATTATGGTAAAGAGTGTCACTGTCTGTGACGAGTACTGTCACACTTCCGCATATCTCCGAGATAAACACGTGATGTATTGACCGCATTAGGTAATTTATTTGCCGTAACTTCTAGCTTAGTGGCTACTGGTGGCCAACCGTAATACAATGTCCCCGCACACGGCAAGACATGACGACTCGGCGGGGGTCATTGACGCAGTGCAACATACACTATGCCCAACTCAGGCTCGCTCAGAGTCACGTCTTTCAACATATTCGTCCAATTCTACAAGCTGTCTAGTTAATAATGGGGATGTAACACCAGGAGACCGCTATGGATCTCCGTTTTTTTGGAATCTTCCTTCTAATTCAACAACAGAACGAAAACAGAAACTAGAGACTGGTATCTCAGCCCGTTTTGCACACACTTGGCGCGGGTGGAGAGTCATTGTCTTTGGTTCTTGTCAGTATACGCCTCGGTTATATGCTGCTTGGCTCACACACATGTCGTAGGGGTAAACATTCTTCTTGTGCTGATCCCTGTGTCGGTAGGTCTCTTCTTGCATGCTGAGGCGCATATTCTCACAATATCTGACGACACAGTTGATCCTGCCGCTCGTGGTACCCACTTCACTTGGAGCGATCTTCATTCGTATGTTTTATCCTACTGTCTGTAGGAACGCGTGTGCCTGACAGAAAAATTTAGTTTGTGCTCTAGCCATGATCCCTTTGGTCAAGGTATGTGTTTCTTTTGATCGATAACGGGCTCATTTGAATTATCGCAAGCTCCATGACCTAGTAACGCGTGAACTCGCCTTGCGAATAGGCGGCACTAAAACAGGTCTACTTAATGCTTCTATGGTGAGAATTTCTGGCCTGCGTGTCAGTTAAACATTGACCCAGACCGATTATGCCCCCGAATAGAGCAACATGTACGTCTGCAGATCGGCTCCGTGTTTGTAAACTTGACGTAATATCTATACACGATTGCAGGGTCGAACTGGTCATTGCCGTGAGTTTTTGGGGCTACAGATTGCAACTCGCATCTCAACGCTCGTTAGATCAGCGCTCTCCGGCGATGCGAGCTACGCGTTGTCCAATCGTCATGTACGTTCTATGTTTTTCTATTGTATGTGCAAAAAGTATTAATTTTTTTAAATTTTGTTAAATAATACTACAGTGATTGGTTCAATATTGAGCAAACTTCGTATGTGTCTCGGCTCTCAGCATCATCCATCGTTCTGACACAAAATACTCCACTACCAGTCCTTGTCCTTGGCATGTGTTTCTTTGCTGGTGGGTTGCGGTTTTCAAAGCAGGAGTTCGATGCCAGTGAGTAGTTAGCCATTGTCATACTAGGCCGTAGCCCCTAATTGTCTATCTTAATCTTAATGTCGTTTGCACCACCGTTACCAACACTCGTAGGTGCTATGCAGGTCCACTCTTCTCTCCTTAGCATCAGCGTCGGGGCTGTACTTCTTCCTGCGGCCTACCATTTCTCGATTGGTGGTAGACATAGCTCCACAGAACAAGATTGGGACATTTTGCGCATGAGCTACGGCGTAAGTCTTACATTGTCTTGATTGAGTCGAAATACTCAATCTCCATCAGGTGTCTGTCGTTCTCCTTTGCAGTACGTGTGACGCTTCGAGCATATATCGCCTTCACTAATGATAGTTATTTGGCCCAGTATACGCATCATATCTTCTCTTCCAACTATGGTCGCACAAACATCTCTATCAAGATCCTTCTATACAAAGCAACAAACATGCCGTCAAGTTTCCCAAGGATGTCTCGTTCAGACCCGACATAGTCGGGAGGTGGGCTCGCGATAGCCGGCAGCCCGCCCCTGCTGCATTAATTGCCCGGTCATCACCTCCGTACTCTCCGTGTCGTATGATGGGAAACCGGCATGCATCTTCTTCAGAAGTGACCCTAGCGCTCTCGGATGTGAGCCCGAACGGGGACAAGGTTTATGAAGGAGCTATACCTGCTCCTGCTGCCAATTCGACCGTTAAACTTGTTCCCTTGCAGACTAGTGGTATTCCTGGAGGAGTCCCAATGAGTCGCGACGAATCAAGTGATAGTGGCACTTCATATTTTGCTACTAGCGGGGCTTCCAGTGACCGATCTCTACAGAACGAAGGGAACGAGGAACAAAAAAGCCAAAAGTCCGGAAGGGCTGACATACGCGACGAAAAATTACCAAAGTTGAGTTGGCCAGTAACATTGCTTCTGTTGGTTGTAGTGACAGTGGTAAGTACTTTCCGGTCTCTTTGCCATTGTGTTTCTGAGAGCGTTGTTTTCATTCTAGTTGGTCGCAGCTATAGCAGATTGTCTGGTCAATTCTATGGATGGCATCTCATCGACAATCAAGAAAGAATGGGTTGGTCTCATTTTGCTTCCGGCTGTCAGCTCCATCGCCGGTTTGTCCGATCTTATTATTTACCCAGACCACCAATTGGACTGAATTCACTCCGTTTACAGAGTGTGTTACCGCCGTCAACGTCTCAGTGAAAGACCAGTTGACACTGAGTATTAGCGTAGCCGTAGGGTCTACTATCGTCAGTACTTCCTATTTTTCGCTCGTATCTGGCTGGGTACTGAAGTTGTTTTCATACAAATGAAGCAAACAGCTCTATTTGTCATTCCGTTGGTACATCTCTTTTTCCCCTTCTACGTAGTCGCTGAGGCCCGACATAGATTTATGGTGATCCTGGCATGGGTAATGAACAAACCGCTGGCACTCCTGTTCGACCCTTTTGAATGTGTAGTAAGAACAGTTATTATCAGACTCTCTAGGCACTTCTGATTGAATCTGGTTATGTTGCGCAGGTTCTATACGTCGCCGGTGGGTACAGAGTTTCGCATGTTTGCTAAGGACCCGGGTGTTCCTTATATTTTGTCGACAGTTCAAACAATGACCAATGTTGTTGCGGACGCTAAATCTAGTTGGCTACATGGAGTTATTCTTTTAGGTGAGTTGTTACCTGTTGTTTAATAGCAGCGATTAATGGACCGGGGTTTGTCAATTCGGGGATTAGGCCTATATGTGTAAGTTTTATGTATTACTGTATCTTAGTTTGCTGAGGGGCGCTGACTTTGTATCGTGTGATCAGGATTATAGCTGTTGCCTTTTGGTTTTACCCTGGTTGGTAAATTTTCATGGTCTTACAAACTATTGCTGAATCTTTACCAGTGTCATATCACTTCTCGGAAATGGCAGCTTGCTCCGCAACCTGATTAGTCTCTGTAATAATTCTCATTTACAACTATTCAAACGTCTCCATATTAGACTTACTCTCATTTACACTAGAACTAGACTTCCCTTTCCACATACTAGTACACTTATTTCACCAAGTACCGAATATAATCGTCATAGTGCCAATACTATTTGTATAAATGGTGTGGTGATAGCCACCTGAGTCCAAATTCCTAGTATGCAAAATTCATGTCAACATGTTACTGTTACAAGGAATTATACATAATGGCCGAGCACCGTTAATCAGCAATTAATCTTTAGTCAGACAGACTTATTGCATGCAATAACAGAGCCGGAAAGCGTACACAAGGCCTGACTGTTGGCGAACATCGTGCAGGGCAAGTAAAGATACAAATGTGATCATAAATAGTAACGATCTCCTGGTGCATGGTATCTTCAGTTTGTCTTCCCAAAAGTAAACGGGAGGCCAGAACTGACCGATGTGACCCATTCCAGGCTGCATTAACCAAACTTTGCGTCCAATACCTTCTGGATTTTCCTTGTCTTTGTACCCTTCTAACCGTCCTTCCCGCATATTATCGTCAACGGCGCAGCAGACAATCTTCGTGAGTGTAAAGGATCGGTTCGTTAAGACAGGTACAAACATCGTACCTTGACAGATGGGAATGCGCGACGAAGAACTGTGATCCCACCAACACTCGCGACTAGGAATGTGACGAATATAATTTGGTCTTGCGGTACACCATGGTCCAGAAGTATACGAATGGACATGAAAGCTGCAGCGCCAGTACCGATCTGTACCACGTATCAAATACCTGTCTTAAAAAGAGGACCACCTAATTGTCGTACCTGAGAATCAAGGAGAAATACCCAGGTATGCTGTGCGGTGTGCCTTTCACGTATATATACCGGAAGCGTCGAATGCAGAAAAAGCGGTTCACAAGTTTTTTCGTCTGACTGGACAAGAAGTGAGCCCAAGGGCACATCATTGATTACACGACGAAAACCGCGCTCTAGTGTGCCGCCTCTGGAAAGCAATGAATGTCAAGATAAGTGTTCGTTCTCTGGAACAACATACGATCCTAATACGGAAACTCCACAAACATACTTAGTTATTTATGATTCAGATAACGAAAAAACAGGAAAGTAACGAAAACTTACAGTTGTGCCGATTTTCTTTCCAGTCGTTTCGACGCTTAAGGGTGTTGTCACTGTTTTTGGAACGTAAGGTAAAAGTTCAGTTGCCTTCTCCACAACCAGTGTTGCGAGTCTGTCGATGAAGAAAATGAAATCTTCGCGACTGGTATCCTTATTTCTTAGAATCGTGAGCATTCCCTGTTGACCCATCTAAGAGGTTGATCCCCAAAGTAAGGTTGATAAATGACCTTTAGCTGATGGGTTTGAGGGAGGACCGTCAAATTCGGGTCTTGACGGGGGCGATCTGAGGGTACTAAGCCTAGCGATCTAGGTATTGCCATCTTCGGTCGAAATTGATTGGATCGCTCAGTCAGTTGACGCCGTATATGTGTAGATATCAACTCAATAGCAACAGCATTATCTGATCCGGGGACTATCTGACAGGACGAGTGAGCAAGGCCAGCAGCAATCACTGCGAGAAGAACATACTATGTCCGCATGTCTGGATGTCGGACTTACGAAATTGTCATATGCAGGTTTCACAGTGCGAAGGTACCTGAATGAGGCCACGCGTGATCAACCGAAGCTGACACGCGTGCGGTGAGGGAGGCTCACTGCTCTAGCACTCCTTCGACACTTCTACCTCGTTCTTTGACATCTCTGTGAATCCTCCGGGCAAGCATGAGATCCGAATCGCATTGAACGAAGATCTATTGGGCTATATCACCCGTTGTCAATCTAGAGTGCATACTTGCGTTCACACCTTCAGATCGTACAAGCTTCTGAGGATTGGATCGTGTAGAACCATGATTCCTTCCGCTGTTGCGTAATACATGAATTTTTTCATAACCAGGGCGGATATTGCACACACACCTATGATGATAGCAGCGCCATATAGATATTTCCGTTCGTCCAGACGCTGATGTTTGGCAAAGGAATATACGGGGATGTTGGACTGTCTGCAAGCCTTCAAATCTGCCAGACACTATAAAGCATGCAAATAGGACCACAGATGAACCAATGCTCAAATACTGACTTATAACATCGCAGAGCATTTTAAGACATACGGAAGCGAACAGGGACATATCAATTGCGTCTGGGTGGTCGAAATCGAATAGACTAGCGTTGGCCAATTCAATTTCTTCGGGCGTGTGGTATTTATAGAAGCTATCCTGGGAGGTAGAAATAAATAGGGAAAATATATCTTCGAATGATCGGTACGAACTTGAGAAAGAATTATAACTGTCGGGATTGACCCAAGCGCTTTCACAATTTGACGGGCCACATAAGTCTGAGATGATGGCAAACTAGTCACTGAACTTGTTTGAGCTCTGATTGGCACAGACTGACCTTTCCGCTAGCGGAACCACCTAGGATTGGCATTGATATAACGTTTCGCAGAATTAGCGCGGGCACTTACCCGCAACTCCTACGACAAACGCATCGCAAGTAGGTAATCCGTCGACGTTATACCATGGAGGTCGGCCATGGGATCTCAACACCGTATTTTTATTACCCTGATGAGACAGATATCCTCCCTTTGGTTCACCATGAGACGTTCCATCTATTAGTTCATAAAAATCGAGGGAGGTATGCTTGTCTGTCATTCCAAGCTGTAATAGACGTAGCAGTTCAACCTAAAAAGGCAACCTAACCAAAGACTCTACTGCTTCAGACTCCGAGTCGGACACAGGAAAGCGCCATGGGGAAGTCATTACAGACAAGTTGGAGGTCTATCTCAGCTCTATAATTCTCGTAACATTGGCGATAAAATGGCAGAGGCTTCCAATAGCAGCACTCAGAGTCAGCAAAGTAGCAATGCCGGTCATTTGTATGTTGCTCAGTAGTTAGTCGACGTTAGTCTTTGGCATTCGTCAGGGACTCACTCCAAACGTACGGGGATTCTCGCCCAACGTCAATATTCATGTGACATCTAGCAGGAAGTCTGACACAGCTTTGTTCATCTCGAGTGTGCCCATCTTCCTTCCCTCCCAGATCTCGCCATTGACACCGTCGTCTGCTGTGATACCATTTTGGTAGCTATTCTCCGGCGAAAGGTCGATACCATTCAGACGAGATCGTACCCAAACGGGCAATCCCACCGGACTTTGGGTCTCCAGAGTGGCTTGAGAACCTGGGGTCGTGCCTCGACTACTTCGACTAGTCAGAGTGGTGTGACAGGCGTAGCATAGATGAGGCGTGAGCGACATTAGGCGCCGTGTGGGAATGGACGTCCTATCAGTAGAAATTGTACTTGGTAGGTCGAAAGATCGGATCGATATCTTTCTCTTCCAATCTTGTACATCACGTTGTATGGGTCTGAACGATATTTTTTTAGTTCCAATTGACTGAGGGTTCTTGGATTCGAGTGTTTACCGTTCACAAAGCAAACAATTGCCTTGTCCTCCTTCTTTCGGGGCCAATTTGCCACATGTGCGTGCAATAGTTGATACGGTAGATGGAAAATCACGTTCTAATCCGATAATAAAATCTAGTAGAAAAATAATACTTATGAATGTAAGAGCCAAAAGATTTGAAGACACACTCTTGGTTAAATCACCAATATCCTGCTTTGCCTCTGGAAACCGCTCTTGGCCCACGATTTGCAACCCTGTCCACCATGCCCATGCAGCACATTCCTTTATCCCGATTTCTCTCAACGGTCTGTTGATCCGGATGTTAACCCACGTCTGTGTCCCGTGTTCTTCATTTAATGTCGGGGTCCACTCCTCTTGAGTTTCTTCCCGGACCACGAATCCACCCCCTTGTGAGATTGATGATATGAGGGAAATGGAAAGGGACGTTAGTGAAGTTCCCAAGAGTAGATGAGATGAAGCCGTGGAATACGCTGTGTGTAGGAGTAGTAGTCGTACTAGTATTTGTATAGTAGTTCGTATGGCTGTTTGTGTCGGCAGGGAGGTAATAAATAGTTTAAGACGAGTGACAGGGTTGAGGTCCGCCGACGTTGACGATATCGACGAGAAAACGAGATCTAAAGTATGATTCCTCGTCATGCATCTGGGACTGGATAACGGACGCATACCTTCATTCGTGACATCGACACCTAAATCTAACTGGAGAGGCTTCCTACCAATTTTCTCCCACCATGAACTGTCAAAGGCATCTTCTATACGCAGCGGGATAAACTCGAATCTTTCGTACCCCTCCACGACCGCTCGGACATCGTCCGTTCTATCTCTCATCTGTGTCATTAGGTTCACGCGACACAACAAGAAATCGCGAGCCTACTTCTGGAAAAGCATTGCAGACCTCGACGTAACACACGGCTGCCTTTGTCCATACATCTTCGTTCCGAGGATGATCCTTTCCACCCAGCCTCACGGCTCCCGAGTCTTTTCTAAAATAATTGCGAGAAACAAGATCTAGAAGGACGGTGGATCCAAGCCCTCCGGAAAAAGCCAAGAGAAGATTCCCTGATGCTTTCAATGTTACCCTTCGTGGTCCATCGGGTGTCGGATTAATTGAGGGTCCTAAGCACCGCCGAAATTTAAACATAATCAAGGCATAAAAGCAATCTCTGCAGTAAATATGCATCAGAATCCTACGCTAGACATCGTGCACATTGAGCGCACTTGCAGTATACGGCATGACGAATAACAATGTTCCCAAGTGTAGTTTTACATTTCACACAAAATTTCGATTTATCAAACTTGACACGACCTGTACATTAAAAAAGGTCAATAAAGTTTTAAGATTGAAATCGAGATACTGACGGGGCATAAGCGCATTGGCCTCCACAGCGGGATTTCCGCAGGACGACATGGCAGTCGGAAGCTGCAGGTACACAACAACAAACACTGTCAATGAGCGACCACCCCTCTGGCTTCAAGGCGATATTTAATGGATCGGCTTTCTTCTATGGCACTTTGATGCATCCAAACATCTTGAGGCGCGTCATTGGACACGAAGGAAGGAACTTGCAGATCTGTCCTGCGGTCTTGTTGGTCAGATCCTTTAGAGATGCTTATCACCAAGTTTAATGGTTTAACAATTCTATTGGTTAACACGAGCAGGATTACACCCGTCATCAAGTCAAGGTGAGTACTTTGATGTCACTCGTAATTCCTGATATTTATTTTCCAGTAGCTGGAGGATTATCCTGGCATCCTGCCATATTCAAGGAGTAGAGTCCTTTTTGAACGCGAATTAGAAGCCGAGCAAAGGTGTGTTCGCGGTACACTGGCCGTAGGACTTAGCAACAGCGACCTCGATGTCCTGGATGTCTTCGAAGGAAATGTATGTCTGTGAATTTCAAATTTTTGGCTTGACTTATTATCATGAAAGGAATATATTCGCGAAAAAATTATCGTGTATCCGTTGGCGCCACCTACCGTTCTCTCAGAATCTGCTGAGTCGCTGGTTCCAGCTGCGCCTCCGTTGACGCCTGCCTCTTTTAAACTGGGTCCCGTTGAAGCAGAGACCTACGTCTACGGTACTCTTTTGGGTCTAAAGGCGGAGTTGTGGTCGTTTGACGACTTTGTAAAGAACAGTGCATGGAAGTGGGTTGGAAGCCAAGAAAGCAGAGAAGTTTATACGGAGGTTGACAGAAGGAGAGGCATTCCACGTGATGTGTCACAACGCGGATCGGAGTGACACTCGTCACGTTGTGGAGTCCGTATACCACTCCATGCATGCCGCCCGCATAGTCCTAGCCAATGCCACCATTTTTACCTTCTTGTTGTTCCTTTTATATTCAGGCATCAACGTTGGAATTTCTTCACCGTTCAGGTTTACCGGTGGTTCGTCGCGGCCTATGTCATGGACAACTGCGCACTAACTTGGTCTCGTGTAGATATTCCTGACTTCAGCCACTTCAAGAGCCGCCGTGTTTTGTCAGTAGATGAATTTCCTATAGGTTTGCTCGGATTTTATGTAGCTTGTATCTTTTGAAGTTCATACTTGGCTGTAGATGAGATTCATAGACGAGTTATTATAGTTGGGGACATTCATGGGATGAATAAATCTATGCAGTGCGTCTACTGGTCCTTTGTTTCATCTATTGCCTAAATGTAATTTAGTGCTCTTTTCAAACATATGCGTTATGAACATGAGTCCGATGTGTTAATCCATACAGGCGATATTATTGCCAAGGGGAACCATGAAGGGTCGATGTCAGTTTTATCTTATATGGCTCTGAATAATATTACCGGGGTGCGGGGTAATCATGACCAGAAGGTAATTGAGTGGCGGACATGGTTAGATTGGATCCACGGCCTGCGTGGGGGGGAGCGGTGGCTTGAAGACATGTACGAAAAATGGCTGAAAGCTGAAGACAAAGGAACGGATCTCGACGTTTGGATCAAGAAAGAGGAGAAGAAAGCGCAGAAGTGGTGGGGGAAAGTCCCGAAGGGATGGAGACTGTTTGGAGATCATTTCAAAATTGCACGCGCTATGTCCCGCTCGGAGTATGATTATATTTTGTCTCTTCCGCTTGTCCTTCATATCCCCTCTGCACACACCTACATTGCCCACGCAGGTATCTTATCATCCGACCCTCATTACGAACCTTCACACCAGCGGCAGCCTCTTGCTCACCTCCCGTCCGCACTCAGGCAACAAAGAGGAAAGTTGCCCGCTGACATTCCTCTGTTAAGACGGTTGCAGGAGGAGGCGATTCTCAGTGATGTTCCACAGAATCACGATCCGTGGGTTGTACTGAATATGAGAGGCGTCTTGAACGACAACACCATCACGAGGTGAGTTAGGGCCCGAGCTTCGGTTTCTGCCAATTTCTAGATAACTGACGTTACATTGTTGGCATCACATCGTATAGAGGACAGGATGGGACTCCCTGGTCCACTTGCTGGAACTCGGACATGACAAGCTGCCAAGGATTCAAGACAGACCTGAAACCGAAGGACAAGCCTCAGCCACTGCCCTGCCGTCCATCTACGGTCATCTATGGCCACGCGGCTTCGAGGGGGCTTGATGTTAAAAGGTGGTCGATTGGATTAGACTCAGGATGTGTGAGTGCATTCAATCCGGATCATAGATGGTTGACTGACTTCACTCAAGGTTTACGAAAGACGTCTGACAGCACTCCTTATCGGCCCAGTAACCACCGACCTAACTACCGAAGATGATGCACAATCCCGGTCGATCATTCCGTATGGTGACGATGGCAAAGGCCGGATCGTCAGTGTAGCCTGCTCGTCGTAACGTTTACCCCAATCTTCTTTCATGTTTGAGCATATTGTATGCCTGATTAATATAGCATACGGCCGCAATCCTGTATTTTACTCCAACTGTATATACATGCGATACACGAAGTAGCCGAGTAGTTGGACGAGAATCTATAATACACATCGTTAAACGGACAGATTTCTGGTCACAAATTCAACAGATAAACAGAATACTGGTGTCCTGAAATCGAGTTCAGAAACGACATATAGATACACAACAAACCGGAAACATACCATGGGGTGAGAGCTTGACAGCTAAGCAAGGCGTCAACAAGTTTTAAAACTAGGATAATAATATTACATACTTGGGGCTTCTGACTATATTTTGCTTTTAAAATAGATCTGGGATACCAAGTCAGTTGACAGACAATTTAGAATAGAAGGACTTACCTCAAGCTTTGGAGAAGCTGCTGGTAGCTTTGCTGTTTATTTTGACCTGACGACCGAAAAGCAATTGTAATCGATTGGAATTTTTAGAAGGGACAGAAAAACGCACTGAGAGCAGTCATGAAGGCCTATGGTACAACAGCGGAGAAGTTAGTCAAGAAGACAGCTAAACGAATCAATGCAACGTACGTAGCTCATGGCGCCAGTGGCAGTCCCAGCTTCTTGCGTATCGGCACTAGTTTGGGAATCTTTACACCCACTCCAAGAAATCTAGCGTTCGCACACGAGTCAGAGAAAATACTGAGCCAATAACGAGAAAAACGCACGACGTCAGCTGGGCTCGTCCTTGTCGCCTTTGCATATTTATCGGCCTTTTGGGTGTCTCCTGTGGCTGTCTTGAAAAGCTTCATCCCGGACGACAGCACTCCACCCATGTCGCCACGCGCGTAAGACGACACAGCGGACAGGAGACCTTGACCGGCCTCGGCGGCCAAGTTAGGCTCTTTCACTTTGCCTTCCGTGGAGTACTGTAGATATATATATGGCAGGTAGGACAGAGACTCTTCTACCGGCGACAAATACACGCACGATATAAGGAAGATCTGTATGCAAAATAAAACGTAAATACGAAGCATGCATGGGCACGTCAGCACGCACCGAGGGCTGAACCCGAGTGACAAGACTGAAATCAGTGTGAATAATAGAGAATGCTGTGTCGAGCAGAGCTTGCTTACGTCAAATATAGCCGTCAAACGACAACCAGGTGGCAATGGCTTAACCATGATTTCGTGCATGAGCTTCAAATAGTTCTCACTTCAATCTGACTGCGACCATTGAACGTAATGAGTTCTTACGTCATCTACAATGTGTCCGTTGGTGTTGAAGTCAACGGGGTAAATGACTGGCATTGTTTGGGCCTTGATTATCATCACCTTTCCGCATAGTGGTTCTATACGTACCTTCATCGAATCCATCGGCTTCGTCCCCATCGAGATCTTTGGTTTGCCCTATTTTTATTCGTCAATGCATGAAAATATGACCGACTTCGATCCAAAGTTATGCCTGTCCTTACCGCCATGACCAGAGTCTAATGACATACGTATTAGAGGTCCTGTGGTCCAAAGAGAAAATAAAGGAGCTCACAATGGAAGAAGAGCGAATCATTCGGTCGAGCACCATTCACGAGCCATTGCATTGCATGGAGCTACTACTTGATGAGTCTCATTTATGACCAAATAAGTGCACTACATACGATGTTTGCCTTGGTCGGTTGTTGACGCGCGTTCTGTGCGTCGTCAGTAAGCATCACTATGTCTCCCTGTTGGTATCCGTATTGAGCTGAGGCATAATCACGTTAAGTGCATATGGTTCTTATGGGTTCGGGTGGCCCTCCATACCACAAAGAAAGCGTTTAATAGCCTGAGCATCATTAATGCAACCTTTTAATTCCCCATTCTGACGGAAATAATTAATGCCGATCTGCACATCCAGGAGTAAAGTCAAGTCTACATCGGTAGAAGATGGGTAGGAAACCGTCACATACACACAAAGCCTTCTTCTTGCCAGTACATTGCGAGTACTGGAAGAACGGCTGCTGTTGCGTGTGATTGGGGCCTTCGAATTGAGGGCCGTAGTGTTGCTGTTGAGCGGGCGGTTGGTGAAGGACTCCGCCTAGGTTAATATAATATTTCGTAATGCTATCTGAGTATACGTTGTAAAACACACCTGGGGGAGCGTACGAGGGATTCTGGCCCATGCTGTAAGAAAGGATATATCAAATGTAAAAGTGTGTATTGTAGTATGATGGCGACGCACGGGCTCGGAGAATTATGCTGGCCAGGGTATCCACCTCCCTGAGTATGTTGTTGGTGGTGCTGTGCTCCGGGATAGCTATTCCTTACCACAGGAGGCGGTCCTGCGGGAGCTCCATACCTTACGATACAGATATGTCAGCGTATTGCGAAGCAAGGTCCCATATTTTGCATTACGGAACATACTTACCCACTGGGAGGGGGTCCTGGAGGTAATGCGTACCTTGAAAAAAAAAAGTCAGTCGAATGCTAAAAGTACCAGTTCCATAAGGATCAAGAGTCGACCAGTTCCATCCAACACATCTTTGAGGGAATCTCGAGCGAGGTGTAACCATTGACAGAATTCCCTGCTAGATTGAAGTTTACTTACCCGCCAGGCCGAGGGGCAAGCGGAGGAGGTCCCGAAGGAGGTCCTGTGGAAGGCACTGAAGGAAGTCCATATCTAGACATGGCATCAGCGATGTCATCCAATGACAAAGATCGCCCGATAGCGTTATACAAGGCAAAATCCACTTACCCACTAGGACGAGAACCTGGTGGAGGGGGTCCAGGAGGAGCATATCTAGAGAAACCAGTATTAGTGAGATAAGTAAACCATGTTGCCTATTCGACTCACCCAGGAGTGCCGTAACTGAACGTCGGGTTGTCAGCATAAAAATTATGTGAAATTAAAACGACTCGTCCACTAGTGCGAGTGAGCAAGTGCCACGTACCCATGATGGGGAGAGGGAAATCTAGAAAAGACGAAGTCATTAAATGGATACAAAGGTAGATATGGGTAGGGTGAATGTTAAACGCTGCATCGGGCTCTACGACATGGATAGTGCTTGAACAATACAAGAAGGAAAGGACATACCCACTAGGGGGGGCAGAAGGAACGCCATATCTAGACTCAGACGATTGACGAGTGAGGCAGTGAAACCAAGTCAGATCACTTACTCGGCAGGTGGTGGACCAGGGGGCGCTCCGTATGACGGTGCATACCCTGGTGTATTTGCAGGAAACCCGGTCCCACCTGGAACATCTGGAAATACAGGACCAGCGAAAGGAGGGGCATATCCATCACTAAAATCAATAACAATCAAACACCACTGACAGCGGCTCCAGGCCTTGCGCTCACTGGTTTGGAAATCTGCGCCCAAGTCAATCGTTGAGCTGTGACAAAATAATCCAATTTGCAACATACGATGGCATAGGAGGGGTCCCATAATTTCCTGAGTTTGGAGGATATGACGGGCCAGAGTTCCACATTTCTGTCGGTGTCTTTTATACTTAAGAGCTAATAGAAAGTAGCCTGCTTGAATTTATAAACTTGTGCACTTGGACACAGCCCCTTAAACCCAGTCAAAAGTGACATGAAGCGGAGTCACACGGACAGAAGGAGACCAATAGATTAGATAGATAATGAGCCTAACCGAAACAACTTGCATGTCGATGTCGATCAAACACATTTTGTGCTTGCTTTGCGCTTTGCTCGCACGTGTAATACATGTAATGCGTGTAAGGTTTCTTAGGTGTGTGTACGTGTGTGTGACTGTGCCCGACTGCATGCTCGACTGCATGCTCGCATGCATTGCACCTGCCCTATCCTCGCAGACCATGCCAATAACATACTACTGTGACTGTCAGGAACACTGTGGCTATCGCAAAAAGGTCTCTTGTTCTACCTACAGCCGACATGCTCGTTTCCGAGTTGAAAGGACAGACTTCCAGACTTATTTAGCAAGACGACTTGGAATCGAACATCCTATGAACAACGTTCCTCAGCCTGATTCAAGACAACCAAATGCTTCTCAGGCAGGCCAACAAGTTCGCACAGGGCAGCTAGAGGTATGTCTTGGTGCCTTGCACTATATACAAGGGTCTTTCAATACTTTCGCGCATGTTAGGCCACTCCAAGTTCCTCTATTCAAGAGGACTGCATGTCCAACGATATAGAGATGGTGGATAATCATGTCCATGAGCCAGATCGACAGTCTGATGGTCTACTAGAGGGTGACGATCCTGGTCCTGCTGCCTGTGGACATCAGCTCGGACAAGACATACCTGGGGGTGCTAATGAACCTGATGATCTACTAGAGAATGATGAACCTGATCCTGGTAGTCGTGAACAGCTGGGAAACCAAGAAATACCAGGGGATGAACTCGAAACTGAAACTGAGCCAGAGCACTTCAATTTCAACAAAGACGCAGACCTGGCCAACACTGAAGAGCTCAGGATATCGCTGGCTTTTATTAATTCTATCAAGAATGCCTCCTTAGATGACCCCGCTTCCAAACTTGATGATGATGCTCTTGAACGGCTAAGGAATCCTATTAGTGAAGTCCCTCCTATTGACGATCCAGACTTTCGGCTTTCATTGGACCTATACTTGGCTACAACTCATGCATCTGACAAGACCTACACACTTGTTCGAAATGCTATCCTTCGTCGCTATCCCGAAAATGACATTCTCAGTCATTATCAAATCAAACGAAGAGTGGCAGATCTCACTGGAATCGAGTCCCTTGTTCACCACATGTGTGTTAACTCATGCGTGGCATATACAGGCCCTTTCTCCGAACTTGATATCTGTCCCATGTGCGGAGAGCATCGATATGACCAATTGCGATTCGCTGCATCTGGGGGCAAGGATCGAGTAGGACGACAAGAATTTCATACCATTCCCCTTGGACCACAACTGCAAGCCTTGTGGAGAAACCCCGAGAGTGCTGTCAAAATGCGCTATCGTGATCAGTGTACTCAGAGGGCATTGGATGAGCTTAATCACAATGGGACTCTCGCACAATATGATGATTTTTTCCATGGTCAAGATTATCTCCAGGCTGTTCGTGATGGGAGAATCAAACCGGGCGATGTTGTTCTGATGTTATCTATTGATGGCGCTCAACTATACCGCAATAAGGCCTCTGACTGTACAATCTACATATGGGTTCTCTTCGATATCGAACCAGAAGGACGTTACACAATGAAATATGTCCTTGGTGGTGGCACTATCCCTGGTCCATCGAAGATGAAAAATCCTGACTCTTTCCTTTGGCCTGGGGTGCATCATCTCGCAGCATTACAAAAAGAAGGCCTGAAAATATGGGACTCGTCTAAAGAAAAACTCTTCACATCACGCCCATTCCTCGCTCTTGGGATTGCTGATGCTCCTGGGATGGTTTACTTAAATGGTCTTGTCGGACACCATGGAAAGTATAGCTGTCGTCTCTATTGTGGTATTCCGGGACGTCACAAAGTCGGTGGCTCTCATTATTTTCCAGCCTTGCTCAAACCACACAATTATGCCGTTCCGGGCTGTGATCATGATGATATCGACATTCACACTCTCGGATCTCAGTCAACAAAGAATTACCAAGAGAATCTGCGATACCTCCTTGCCTCATCAACTGATGCTGAATTCAAGAAGAGGCGTCTCCAGACTGGCATAGTCAAACCTAGCATATTTCTAGGACTCTATCCCAACGAACCTAGTCGTTCTCCTGGTTGTCTCCCCCCTCCAGGGTGTTATGGCTCCGATATAATGCACGTGGGTTCTATCAATGCTCCAGAGCTCATTATTGGCCTTTGGCGTGGAACCATTGATTGTGACCCCCTGGACTCGAAGGCGACATGGGATTGGATGGTTCTGGTAGGCAATGTCTGGAAAGCACATGGAAAGACAGTGGCCGACTGCCTGCCTTATATTCCAGGATCATTCGGTCGACCTCCTCGGAATCCAGCTGAAAAAATCAACAGTGGTTACAAAGCCTGGGAATTCCAGCTATATTTATATGGACTCGCACCCGGTCTACTCTATGGTATTCTCCCTTTCAAGTACTGGCAAAATTTCTGTAAACTTGTTACGACCCTGACCCTCAACCACCCACCTCCGGACATCATCGGACCTCCGGACTTACAGCACGTGCCCCT
>QLPE01001450.1:0-10176 GCA_003314125.1 Hygrophorus russula | reverse complement strand
CCCCACCAGACCCCATCCCGGGTCGACACGCCTCTCCCCCTCCCCCCCCAGAGCTTGTGGATGGCGAAGAAGAGGTCGTAGTCGAAGAAATCCTGGACAGCCGCATCTTCAATCGAAAGCTCCAATACCTCATCAAGTGGAAAGGCTACGGAATCGAACACAACAGCTGGGAACCCCACTCACAAGTGTTCGCACCTGAAGCAGTCACGAAGTTCTACAAGCTACACCCAGGCGCCCCTTGCTACATTCGCTCCCTAAACTTTAAGGAAATCCCGTTCTCTCATGCAGACATCTCTCCCTGGTGGCGTCCCTCCCGCGTCGAGTCGCCGCATACCTTAAGGGGGGGGTAAATGTCAGGGAAACCCATTGCGAACCCCTTTCAGACGCCGCGAAGTCCTTCGCACTGCCTCAGGACACTTCACAGCACTTTCGCATACGTCTACGTCCCCTTACGACACCTCCCATTGTCCATAGTACATTAGCTCACCCTCCATTGTCCTCTTAAGTGCATTGTGACGGACTAGTATATATACTCTAACCTGGTGAGGAGATCCCTTAGGTTTTTCTCTTTGGATCTCCCTCACCAGGTAAGCCCCTTTGTACTACTACTTCTCGATTATATATTTATCTTTGGATCTCCCTCACCAGTCCTGCAAATCATTTTCGCACTTCAGCTAAAATCTTCGCAGCACTGTTAAGGTCACCCTTACATGGATGGTGCTGGGCAGCTGTTGGTTGCTGTGCAACACCTCCTCAACATCAGTTTGGAGCAGCAGCCTGTCCCGCTGTGGGAGCAGGATTCCACGCTTAATAGCATAATGTACCACCTCATGTTGGAGGACTGACCATTGATCGTACGGTATTTGGTATGCTTCCACAGTGAGGCTGTGGAATGCTGGCAAGTCGTGCCCGAACCGAGGCTCGGTGAACACGCCAGCCAACTTTCTGCTGAAGAAATTGACAGCTCATAGCTTCGTTCCCCATAACAAATTTTCAACAAAGTGTTGATGATGACCTGGGGTCATCGGTAGCGGCATAAAGCCACGGTGTATGTGTGGATGGGCGGGTGGACCAGCCTGTCATTCCTTTTTAACAGGACGAACTCTAACTAAAGAGAATGGGCTGACTATTGCAGGCAGCGCAGCCTTGGCTGCATAGCTCAAGGGCTCTGTAGCGCCTGAAGAGCTGGTAGCTATATCAGCTAACAGGGGAAACTGTAGCATAGCTACAGTGTCGTCGATGTCCATGTCCACATTGATGGGCTCAGCAGGCACTTTGCCTTTACCCTTGTCTCGAGCCGAGACAGCCTTCTCAGATATCCTCGTGGATAGCGATGTTGACATCGAAGCAGCAAGCTGCTTGTCAAGGCCGTCCACCTTGGCTGCGTTGAGCTGGACACACAGCTCGTCGCGCTCGTTACGAAGCCGATCAACTTTGTCAGCTTGGCAAGCGGTTGCCTTGCAAACACCTTGTTCGTACACGTCGTCACACTGTTTATCGTGCCATGGGGCCAACTGGCGCTTCCAGTGGGCCGTGAGCTCTTGCTCAATATGATCTATATCGTCATGGAACGTCAATACAACGTGTGCTGTGTATTCAAAGCACAGCTTACATCCACTCACATGGACGGGGACATGCAGCTGGTCATCAACTGCCATCTTCTTCATTGCGGTGCGTTGCAATAATGACTTCACGTCATAAGAGCCACTTGGCTCGGTTCTATGGGATATCATCCCTTCGCGTTTTGGTGGCGCCAGTGATGGCGACCGCGATGGAGAGCGGGGTGGGGTCTGTGACAACTCACGTCTCCCTGGACCCTCGTATGAGGGCCCAGCGAGCTGTTCGTTTGGCCTATCCTCTGACATAAATGGCAGAGCTAAGGGACGTGATTATCTAATGCATCTCTTATATTCAATTTTCAGTTGGCGACTGAATCGTCATGTGATCGTGAAACTGTAAAGTTTTCGCTAAGTCGCATCCCTCCTCCCCCTTTAATGGGGCAATGCAGCATCGCTGCATCATGGCCAATTTATCAGCTTAGCTGACAGGCAGTAGTGACGCCCCAGAGTTCTAGATATCTGTCTAGGGCTTCCAAGTCTTTGACTTGTGTTAACAGCTCCCATGTGGCATCTCCATATGTCCAGTGGACATAGAACTCCAGCCGTGGCGTCCACCGGTGATCAGTGATCTCCTCTACCAACCATTCTTGGTTGGCATCAGCGCCAAAGTCGTAGTACTTAAGCGCTTCTCTTCCAGGGAAGAGCGCGTTGTTGTTCGGCATGAACGGGCGCAGCAGACTCTTGTGGAACGTAGAGTGTATCCTGTGCTTCTCCAGCTCTGGAGGTAGCTTCAACGTATAGTTGGAATGAGCCTTATCATGGCTAATGACCTCATAAGGTCCTATGAACCGGGGCACCAACTTATGGGCACGTCCTGGAGGCAGTGACAAGTTCTTTGTCGACAGGTACACCTTAGACCCGACTGGGATGTCAGGCCCTTCATGCCGACGTTTGTTGGCGTGGTGACTCTGGTGTATCTGGCTCACAATGATAGCGTCATGGGCTTCATCGACATTCCGTATTGCTGTCTCAGCAAACCGCTTTACTCCTTCATATGGAGCATCAGCTGTCATGCTTGTGAGCATGATGGGCATCCATCCGTAGTTTAGCTCGAACAGGGTGAACCTGGTGGACCCATTGATGGCTGAGTTCATTGCGAACTCAACTGCTAGCAACTTTTGTCGCCAATCACTCTGGTGGTCATTGACAAACGTTCGCAGTATCTGTCTGGCAGAACGTATTGACCGCTCTGTCATGCCATCTGTCTCAGGGTGAAATGATGTGGACATCAATAGCTTTACACCCATTAATCGGTGTAGTTCCTGCCAGAATTTGGCAGTGAACCATGGGTTGTGATCTGATACTATGGACTCAGGCAGCCCATGGAGCCGTACTACCTCTTGGTAGAACAGCTCCGCAACTCCAGCCAAGTTGATATTGCTATGACATGGCAGCAGGTGTACCATGGATGTTAGCCAACATATCGTCACCATGATGAAATCGAATCCCTCACTATCAGGCAGCAGGCCCATGAAGTCAATGCCGATTGACTCCCATGGCCAACTCGGCACTGGCAAATTGTGCAGCATGCCGGCGGGCTTCTGATTTGAAGCTTTTGTTGTTTGACAATGGCCACAGGTGGCACAAAATGCGACTGTGTCGCAGGCCATCGTGGACCACCAATACCACCGCCTGATGTATTGCAGCGTCCTGTCGGGGCCTAAGTGACCAACTATTCGATGTGCAGCATCGATAATAATCTCAGCTATCCTGCAATTACCAAACTTGATGTCGGGGATGCAGACGACAACAGAGCACAGACAACTTTTCGTCTGGAGCAGCCCGTCGGCTAACCAGTAATTTGGATATGCTGGCAGAGCTGCCATCACTTTCAACAACAGCTTGTCCTGTTGATAGCTGGCTTTTATGTGAGCGACTATCTCACTAGCCTTTTCGATCTTGCTAGGCAAGTTCGTGTTGGGCAAGCGCAAGCTTGCTACTGTCAATGACGATGTTTCATCATAGGCTTGTCCTGATCGGCCATTCAGCAGCGCAACTGTTCAGCTGCAGGGTGCCTTTCGTGCAGCAGCTGCACGTATCTCGTTATCAGGTGACTTTTCTGGGAATCCAGCCAGAACCTCCATCTTACGGAGCTCTGTCAAGTAGTCGAACTGAGGATCAATTCACTTGTCTACATTGACATATTGAACCACTGGCTGCACTTCACCAGGCTTATCGTTCATATAGTAGTGCGATAACGTATCCGCCACCTTATTGGTGGTGCCTTTCATATAAGTGAGCTTATACCAGAACCAGGACAGGAATTCCCACCATCGGACTTGTCTGTCAGACATGTGCGTCTTTGTTCAGAAGAACGTCAACGCCTTATGATCGGTAACGATCATAATCTCATGGCTGATGAGCTTGTCCTCCCATTTTATGAGAACTTCAAGAATTGCTATCAATTCTTGTTCCCATGTATGGTAACTGCACTGCGCAGGCGTGAATTTCTTTGATAGAAATCCAGTTGGCTGTGCTGTATGCCAAGCTTCGCCTTGACCATAGAATGCACCGATGCCATTCGCAGAGGCATCACAGACTACCCATATGGTAGCGGGGCTATCAGAGTCTATAGGCTTCAGTATAGGCATCTGAGCGACCAACGATTTGATTGACTCGAAGCACTTGTCATGCAATGCTGTCCACACAAAAGGGACATTGTGGCGGGCCATCCCGGACAATGGGGTGGTATATGCTGAGATGTTGGGCATAAACTGTGCAAGATACTGCACGAGCCCAAGAAATCGTTGGACATCTCAATAATCTCGAGGGGTACGCCAGTCACATAACTGTGCCATTTTGTCTTCATCAGCATGTATTCCATCATCGTCGATGATGTGGCTGAGACAATCTATCTTGGTGGCGTAAAGGTTTACCTTCTTCGCACTAAGGTACATTTCTTCTTTGCGAAGAATCATGAACACCTTTTTAAGGTGTTCTTCATGATCCTCCAATGTCTTGGAGTATATGAATATATCATCCAGATACACATGGATGAATCTACCCATGTATTCGCAGAATATGTGTGTCATCAGCCGTTGAAACGTCGATGGCACATTGCAGTCACCTTGCTGCATGATGTTGCTTACCAATGTCCCAAATATCGTCGAGAACGCTGTCTTAGACACGTCAGATGGACTTATGCGAATCTGTTCATACATGTCAGACATGTCAAGTTTCGAGTGAAACTTGCCCCACGCCACGTCATTGTGAATGGCGTCTTGGTCCGGGAAGGGCGTGACGTCCTTCACAGTGTTCTCGTTCTGGCGACGACCATCTATGATGGTCTGCAACCGTCCGTCTTTCTTGCGGATGCACAGCATAGGTGCTGCGTTCAGAACATTAGCTCGTTCCCACCAACCCGCTTTAATATAGTGGTCAATCTTCTCTATGAGCTCTTCTCGCAGAGCGTCGGGGCACCTTGGCAGGTGATGAACATGCTTCATGTTCGGATCAACTAGGTTGATCTTGTGTACCACATCGCGCATCTGTGGTAATTTCAGCGGGACTGGGATAGTAATATCCTGGATTTGTCCCATCCACTTCTGTTGAAGCGCTACATGCGTCACGTGAGATATTGACACAGTCTTGGCTACTGTGCCTTTATCTAATAGAGCCTTTGGCTCGTTGTCCTGCAGCTATTTGACAGCTGTATCGCTGGCAGCTGCTACCAGCGCGTCTACTTGCACCATAGGCACTGTCTTCATGGACTTTATTCTGACCGTGTCCCCCCCTTCTTTCAGAGGGGTCCCAAACTCACCTTGGCGTTCGTAATGGCGTTCGCCATTAATCTGAATATATGCGGCTTCGCTGAAGCCAATAACCACCTTATGCTTACACATAAATGGCATCCCCAGTATCAAGTGATACTGATCCAGGTTCGCTATGTCAAAGTAGTGATACTGATCCAGGTTCGCTATGTCAAAGTAGTGATCCTTGGCCTGGAAGCGGCTAAGCTTCAAGTGGCATCGACTGCCATAGTTGATTTTCGATCTACTACCGATCATAGCGAGCTGGAGCCCGACAGGCTCATCAAGCTCGAATGGAACGTATCCGATCGCTGCCAGCAAGTCTGGCGACACCATGTCAGTGGTGCATCCCGTGTCAATGAGCACATGGGCTTTCATCCCATTCACTTCAATGTATCCATTGACCATGGGATGTTTGGTCATTGACCATTCGGGCTGTTCACCCAATCGCGATTTACGCGACGCTCAATGTCGGGAGACTATTACTGAGTGTGTCTCAGGCTGTACAGCCGCTACACTTGCGTGCGTAGTGTATCCCGTCTCGTTCCACAGGAATATGGAACCTGCATAACCGTGCAGGTTTCCGTCTTCTGACTCTGCGTCAGACTCAAAATGTACTGTCGGGTCATCGACAGGCTCGTCATCAACAGCTTGATGGCCATGGTCAGCAACCACGTCGTCCTGAGGCTCTACCTCATCAGAACCCGTCACCAATTCAGCTTCTGGGTCTCCAGTTTCATCGGGGTCGTAATAGAGCCCTTCATAGCTGTTTACAGATGCTGGGTCAGGCAGCATGACCTGTCCAGCAGCAGCCACTTGGCTGCTTGTATTGTATGGACAATTAGGGCCTATATGGCCAAACCCTTTACAGCAGTAGCACTGTACATGGGACTTATCCATAGGCTTCTTTGAGCCTGATGTCGCCATCCTCATGGGCGGCGTCTTTGACGGAGCCGTCAATACATTGTGCTGTGACGCAGTAGCGCTTGCTGTTTGCGTCATTGATTTAATGGCAGTCTTTCTGTATGGCTGCCGAACGGCAGTCGACGAGACCGAGACTTGTCGTATGGCCAGCCTTGGCTTAGGTGTGGCCGTAGCCCCATCCATTACGTGGGGCGTCATCCTGCTGCCCGTGGCAGCGGGCTCCCTTGCAGCGTACTGCGTGGATGTCTCAATCTGCAATGCAACCTTGAGAATTTCATCAATTGGCATGTAATCTGGTGCCAGCCCGTACTCCAGCAGCCTCCTGCGGATGCTAGACATCAGTCCACTGATGAACCTTCTACAAAAGTCATAATCATATGCTGAGCATATGAACGGAGCAGGTTATAGTACTCCATGACGGACCTCTTCAATTGAGAGAACCCATCGTACATGTTAGCAGCATCTTGTGCTGATGCACGATGGACAAATCTGTCCTTCATCGCGATGACTACCTCCTCGAAGGTCCAGTCTGGACTCGACGGGTCATTGGTATCAACCGTGTGGTTGAACCATTCATTCGCATCGCTCACGAGCGACGCACCCATGATCCAAACTCGGTATCGGTCATGTTCCACCAGCAGCAGCTGGCGTATCTTGAAATACTGAAGCAAATTGGTAATATACCGCTCGAAGTTGGCTAATGCTGTCTCTCCAGCGTATTTGGGGATGGGTATCTTGATGCCCATCTTGCTGATGCTAACTGGCAGCATAGCTTCACCAGCAGCTTCGTGGTATGCGTAGCGTATCATTTGGATCAACCAATCCGACAAGTGATCTACATTGCCCTTGCGCACTACTGCAGGCGTGAACACTCGAGGCATCCTAACACCTAGGATATTTCTCTTGGCGTTCGACACTGCTCTACTTGTCGTATGACAAGGCAGCTGTGCAGGCAGAGGCCCTTCTGTGTAGGACATGGATGTCTGTACGGCTTGTGGCTCCTCTGGGAGTATCAGCCATCCAGTAATTGGGCTCCTACTGCTTAGGATAAGGGGCCACGTTCACGACCCTGTGGGGCTATGCACTGCTGTGCGCCTCACCTGCAGCTCAGCTGCTCGGTCCTCATCAGATGGGCTCGTCTTGACGGGGGCTGATAGACGCTGTATAGCGTCCATCTCATCGTTGGCATGAGCCGGCTGATGTATATGCGGTTGACGCATAGCTCGTCAAGCACTCTCGACATTGCATTGTGCCTCAGCCATGATGCGGCGCTTGAACGCGTCTGCATCCTCTCCAATCTGGGGAGCATTAATGGCATGTCTATCATTTCTAATGATGGCCTCTGCTCTTTTGAGCACTTCTCGTTCAAGACTGAACGAACAAGCTACTGCCACAGCAGTGTCAGCTGTCATCACCACAGCTTCAGCCCCTGTTGGGCAAGCCTCAACTGCCTCAGCCCGAGCTTGAAGCTGGGCGCTCTCTACTGAGCTGTCATACGGCCTTGCGGCCAGGGTCAACTGACTTGACGCTGTATGTCCATACATCGTGTATCGCACTAGCCGACTATTCTCGGCTATGCGGCGAGCCGTCTGTTCAGCATGCTGAATCAGCTTGGTAGTTCGCCGTTGGAAGCTAGCAAATTCTTCCAATAGACTGTCCGTCTCTGCGAGCCAGTCGCGGATTGTAGCGACCGCCTCCACATCCACCACTGGACTGCTCATATTCGGTGATATGCATCATACCAGTTCAGGCTCCGAATCACTCACTCTTCCACTTTCAGACAGCACAGGTCCCTTGCGAAGGAGTCAAGTACTATGAAATCGAATTCTTCGTAACATTCGCACTTCGCATGCCACTTCGTAGCTTCGCACAGCTCTGTCTAGCCACACTTCTCTCCCATTGTTGCGTACAAGTCCATTCTCTTTCTTTGTCTCTCCACCTTTCATTATTACTAGAACGATGTCCATTCACACACCTTCCACATGCCACTTCCTTTATGCTACCACATTGCCCTCTTTTGTTCTCATTTATATAAATAGGCTGTACTTTCTAGACAAATACAAGCTACTTTCCACCCCTCTCCAGTTTAGATCTAAGTCACTTCTAGTCCTCGCTCGTGCTAGCTGCGTCAAGCCCGAAGACTTTATCATTTGTCTTGCCTTAGCTCTGATTGCGAAGTTTCTTCGCACTCGTCTTCACACTCGTTCTCTCATATTTGCACTCATACTCTCATCTTCGCACTTGTATTCTCGTATTCGCGCTCGTCCTCTCGTCTTCATCCTCGTCCTCTCGTATTCGCGCTCGTGCTCTCGTCTTCGTCCTCGTCCTCTCGTATTCACACTCGTGCTCTCGTATTCGCACTCGTATTCCCGTTCTCCCTCTAGTTCCCCTCTCATTCTGTACGCATTTTAGCTAACGTTCCTCGCCACTCTTAGGCTTGTTGGACAGACCTTTGCACCACTCACACCCGGTCTTTGGTTGTTTAGTGTTGGTGTTTTCCAGCACTCAGAGCACCCTTAGATCATCATCGGACTAGTAGACCAACTCCCATGCATGGATCGTGCATGTCCATCATCAGACACCACTGACCACTGCGATGAGGAGCCGCGGCCAGCCAGCACAGCAGGCTGTGCTGTCTGATATCCTTCAAAGTGACTCACTTCTGAGCCAACGCTAGCCGCCGTAGTGGCTAATTCAGCAGCTCTAACGCTACTGATGGGCATGGGGACCATGATCTCGTGAGGCGAGACTGGGGCAGACCCAAATGGGCTGGGACTGTTTCCTGCCATGTCGGGGGGTATCTAGTTCTTTTTTGTAGATTATATATATGTGTAGTCTGAGGTGATAATAAAATGAGATAAGAGACCAAAGAGAGCGCAAAATGAGGGTGTGCGAGATTGCACGAGATCTGTGTCAATTGAGTACTGAACTCAAAAAAGTGTAAGGAGGGTGGTATTTATGTGGCTAATACCAGTCCCTTATGCCTTGCTCACAATCTGAGTATTCAAATAATTATATTTGACACAGACTGTGTGAGCAGTTGGCAGTGGGATGATATATATCATTCCCACGCCCACAGCCATGCAGCTACACGTGCAGCTTTCTATTTACAAGTATTTATGCTATATACTACTATATTAGGAAATTGCCCATGTGGTGAGTGGCATAAGGCCTTGGACCAGCAGCGCTGGTGCTTTTAGATGGTACATAAGAGGGGGGACCTCTTACATAGCACCAGCAAACGTCCTTCATCCGCAAGCTACTTATTTGCCAGTGCATAGCACCAGCAAACATATTTAACCTGCCATGTCTCCCAGCTGCCTGATACACCCAATCAATGGATGTTGTCAAACCTGGTCACAGCTGGATTCCTTCAACTGGCAATCGAGACACTTATATGGCCAAAATGGCAAGGAGGTGCAGCATTGTGCCACAGTCCATCACTGAGTGAGCTTTCAAGCTTGGTATAGATTATATAACGTTAATGATTTTGTACTGACCATCAGTCACGTAAAGATATATTGTGCAGCGCATGCTATTCTTGCGTGCACAGTGGTTGTTGACATGGAACAGCACACGCAAAATAGTGTCAATGAGATCTTGGCGAAATCCAATAAAATTTGGTAAGGATTCTACTTTCCTCAATGATAACTGTTGTAGTTCTCATCTATTCTCACCAGCCGAGAGGAATTGCTTTTGCAGGCATCCGTTGACACAGAGCCATCACCCCCTGCGCCATTCACCCTGATACAATCCCTAAATGGCATGGTCCTGGACTACCTTTACTTCGTGTCCTCTCAGAACAGCTCCACATACTCGCTCTAATCTCTATACCTACTATATATACCACTGCTTTTAGGGTAGATCGTCTTCCATAGGAGTAT
>QLPE01000165.1:0-10616 GCA_003314125.1 Hygrophorus russula | reverse complement strand
GAAACTTGAAAGAGAAAAAAAGGAGAACACGAACAATATCCATCCCAAGGAGTCCTCTGAGTAATGGATTGCAATTGAGAAACATACAATCATATCGGCCAGGGCCCTTGTGCCATGATGATACAGCCCTGATATACTCACAATGCATACCTCCAATGCCACTTGGGTCACAAGGGGCATAGAATGTAGCAACAGCAGTATTAAATACCCTGATCTGGCCTGTGTACAATGGACAATTGCTGAGGGGCACATCAGATGATGAGAGGATATTGTTGGGGTAGAGCTGATCATAAAGAAAATGACGAATTAGGAGTGGGAACTTTGGTTGTTGTATTTCAGTGGCAAGAGTCATGATGTTGCAAGTTCGCACTATATGTCAATTAGATAAAGGTAATATGACTTGGATGGGATAATAAATACCAGCTCTTTGAGGCAAATCAACATATGAAGAAATAGTGGGTCCTTCAACCACACCATCATCACAGTCATCACAGTCATCACCATGGTTGTTTGCATTGGTGTGAAGTGTGTTTCCACTATTATCATTGATCTCTGAATCAAGATCCTCACCACCACTGTTATCTGTCAATATAGGCTTAGTATCAGAAGTTTTGTGATTAACTAGTAACAATATACCTATTTTTGCAAGAACATCTGTGAGACAAGTCCCCTTCATCATTCCACGGTGTGTAAAGTCAGCACGAAGTGCAGCTAATTTGGCCAGACACTGGTTTGTGAGGAGCATTTGACCTAGAGCATTGTAACGGTTGGATCGACGCCAGGGTTCCTTCACTGCTTTGATGTGTTTTGACTCTGTAATGGATGAGCATAAGCCATTTGGGCTACCAAATGCCCAAGTGAGAACCAAGTAATGGCTCATAGAGTGTTGGCGAGGAAGACTGAATCCACTACGAACACCAGTAGTTATAAATATTTCACGGTACTGGTGGAAACGCACAATCGCTTCATTGAGAGCCCTGAGAGACTCCTCAGTATGAAACTCTTGTCGTGCAATATAGCAGAATTCAAGAAATGCCCGAAAGCATCGGACCATTTCAGCAGGAACATAACCTTCAATAGTAGGGAGGTATACCTTCCAAAGAATAATTAATTTTTGTGTTGAGAAACCCATACATATCTTACTTTCATCAAGGCCTTAGAATCATCACCTGTCCATTGTTTAAAGCCACGGCCCTGATGGAATCGGCGAAGGTTGGAAAAGGGTGGGGTACTTGCAATACTATTATATCTCTTATCAGTCTTAATCATCACATAAGTTTGAAGACCTACCGTCGATCAATATTATCCAAAATTTCATTTGCACACTTTTCCCCATGAGTAATAACAAGAAAGTCCTGGACCCACTGTACTAAATGATCTTTAAATACACCCTTGATAAGTTGATGGAGAAGGTCTGGAGCGAGTGATCCATAGATACTCGCTCGTGGAAATTTGTCAGTGAATAGCTATAATACCAAATGTAAGAATATAACTAAGAATGAGATGACAGCTACAATACTTTGCATTTCCCTGCAATTCCATACTCATCCCACGCAACTCCGAGTCCAAAATTATCAATTACATAGGCTGTATGTTCACATGTGCGTGAATGACCCCCACTGTCGAAATCATATGGGGGTGCAACACATCTGCATGAACGTTAATTTGTGATAGGGTCGAATAGAGAAATGTCGGTACATACTGGCCACACCAGCCTTGTACAATGCATGACACTGTGACTTGTTCTTGATAATCAGCAATGTAGGGGCCAAGACCATATATGGCACGCCAAAAGTGACCGTCATAACATTGGACTACCTCTGGAGTTGTTATCACATCCTTGAGAGGATGGAGAATTTTGGTGACTGATGAATGGAATAATTGTTGTTTGAAATCACGAAACTGTTGCGTGTTGGCCTCAGCTCTCGGCACTAGGATAGTAAATGTATGTCAGTCAAGTAGATGTATAGCAAGGGATTATCTACCTTTCGGGATAGACAGAAAGGCTACCAAAACAAGTGCATTTCGATGCGCACGGCGAAGGCCATTGTGGGTATTCCCAATCCCAACATAAAGTGGGTAATAGCTGGTATCACCGGTTCTGACAGAGTAGTCTTGTCACTCCCAAGAATGACAGGCACAAACATGGATCCGTGGGTGTTTGGGTCTCTTGCAATTATGTCCTTTGAAAGAGATAAGTGTAGAATGCGACATACTGTGAGAGGACGTACCGCTTGTGTCCAGGCCCAATCACCCGACATAAAATTTTGATACTGTCGATTACCGTCTGCATCATAGTCACGAAAGGGTGCGGTATCCATCTCCCCATCAAAATCCCTGTTGCCTAACATTTCTTTGATGATATTGTGGGGGTTGCGGTACCAAACGTCAAAGTCCGTGACCATCCATGTCGGCGGTTCTTCTGGTATATCCCCCTGATAATGGATATTAAAACTCTGCCAAGGTATTTCACCGACCTTTGCGTTATCAATAGTCCTATATAGATCCCAGTGGTCGGCAAACGGAGGTGCAGTACCAGACTGCAACAAAGTGGTCTCCCAAAGCTCCAGAAGTGTGTCGATATTGCTCGCTGACATCTGATTCCAAGCATATAGGAACTCTGCGGTCTCAAACTCGACACGAGATGAGAATGGGGTCCAATCTGTCGGATGTGGTGGATTATCTGGTGATGGAGGAGCGGTCCCTGGGGCTACATTGTCACCGTTGCGATCACACGGCTTGCCTACCAACATGTATTATTTAGCTGCTTGCCTACAATGAAAAAGCAAACACATACCATTAATAAATGGATGAAACTCACAGCGGGGATGAGATTGACCCCCCTCCGAGTTCACATGTGGATCTAGTGGAGGGGATGGACTGTGCAGGCCAGGGTCACCAGGAGAGGAAGAGTCATTGTCATCGGCGACAGGATCTGCTAGTAGTGGAGTACTCAGAACCTGGACTTGTGCTCGAGGTTTTGGCTGCAGATGAGCGTGTTTTGTTCTTGTATGCTTAGAAAGACCAGACCTATTATGAAAGGATCGGTTATAGCCAGGAAATGTGCATGGAATAGTATGAGCATTTAGCTTGTGCGCGGTGAGATTCTGGAGAAGCATTGGCTTTAGCTAGTTGGACTTTGTGCAATGAAACGGCGAAGTCGGCTGTGTACAATTCACACGCTACACACATCTGCAAATAAACTTAAACTTAAAATCAACTTGAACCAACCATCAACACACTCAACATACTGCTTTCACAATGTCCAATCTAGAAGCGAACCGTTTCCAAACGCACCCTCAGAACGCCAAGCAGCATCCAGGCCTTGTAGTAGCAAAACGGAAACGACGTACCCAAGCAGAAATGCAAGAAGCCAAGGACCATGAAAAAAAAGAGAAGGATGACCTGGAGGTGTTGCGGCAAGAGAAAGTACGTGATTTGGTTACACTGGAGGAAAGAATCAGCAAGAAGGATGCCCAGGCGAGCATGGGGACTCACAATACCATATGCCCCAAGCCTCGTCACTTAGTCCCCACAAAAGACAAGGCAAGCAGCTATTTATCATGAACAGCTATCAGCTCACAAAGTTATCATAGGATATAAACTTCACAAACGCGATACATGAAGATGATAAGGGCTTGCAGGATGGCACCAATACAGTTGACGAAACCCATGAGAACGACACACAAGCAGATACCAATGTAGATGAACAAGCAGACAGTGAGACCAACGAGCCTGTCGTCGAGAAGCAGAAGAAGAGGTGAATGGACAAGATGGTGGTCCGTGAGGCCATCAAGGGATATCGTCAGGAGGCTGCCTGCAGCGTTGAAGGTGAGTGGGTGGTCAGTGGATGAAAGTAGTTACTGATTATCGAAGGCAATCATACTGTTGAAGTCCGAGCTGATGATCAGCAACCAGTCAGGTGACCATTTCTTCCCATGACTCAATGTTACAACTTGAACCCACGACGCTTTTTTATTATGACCTTGCTCTTAGATTGACTCAAAAGTCATACGGTGGCCTCATCGACGACTGGGCCACAAAAGTTCCCAAAGTTGGGGCATCAGATGGGACTCAGCGCTCTGTTTCCCAGTCTTGGGTTCCTCTTTTATCTGAGCCGACTCTTGTGGCTAGCAAAGGCAAGAGCAAGGGTTCTGTCGGTGTTGGGAAATCGAGGCAAGCAAAGCTCAAACCCATCCCTGAACCCTTAGACCTTCTCAATTCCAGCGACGAGGAATGGCTCAAAAGCGGTGGGAAACAAGCCAATCCTTCAGTGAGTTGCATATGTTTTACTCAATGTGGTTGTCTCATGTATATTACAGGTTTCTATTGAGGTTACTGATATTGACATGGACACGCCGCAAGAGGGCAAGTCAGTAGGCAAGAAATTTGTCAACAGCCAGCTTCCTGCAGGCTGTGAGAGAGGCCATAAGTGGCGTTGTGTGTTCATCCCCACTTACATATATTATGTAGCTGGATACAAGGATCCTTGGTTCATCCATGATTTTGATGCTGTCCCGGCCATGCAGCACACGTGGAACACGATCTTCGACTCGAATATGACTTCTGATTCTATTCCACATGTAGTTCAACTTAATGATGTAGTTTTTTCGATTGTATGTGTTGTCCGCTCCAGTCAAGGGGAAACTGATTGCAGCTGACTGTTTACAGGCCAACCAACGTGTCTACGAATGGCGTGCCGCATTCGCCTCTATAGCTATTTCCATTGTCAATGCCTTCTTTCAGACCTGCGAGAGTCTGGACACCGACGAAGCCCGCATTGCATTCGCTGATGCTCAAGTCAAAAGCCTTGGTTTTTTGTACCAAAAGGCCAAAGGTGATGATAAGTTGGTATGTCAAGCCATGTGCCTGTAATCGTTACTGTTAATGTATATCACAGAAATTCCGTGGTCTTTTCCATGGCGTCATGGTCCTACAAACGTTCGCTGCTCACTTTTCAGCCATTCTTGGTAGTGTGAAGGTACCAGAATTGGGTGTGCTCGAGCCATATTCTGCTCTCGCACTGTCGGCGACCTCGGTATGTAATTACTTCATATTTACTTACAACTGATTGAATTTGGCTGTAGGTAGAACGTGCCTTCACGCTTTGGCGTGATAACACCATCAGCCTTGAAACGACTGCTGGCAAGGGGAAAAATGCATCAAAGTCAGTAATCAGGACTGTCAACACTACAAGTGGCAAGGAGTCGAAGGCCACATCTTTCAATGAACCGAATTGGGGTAAAACGTCGCGACATTACCTCACATCGATCAAAAACCTGCGTGATGGTTCATTCAACAAGATAGTCGCAAAAGCACAAGAGTACACGAAGATGAGTCGTCGTGGTGCATCCCTCCTGCCAACTGGGACTGGAGAGTCTGAGGATGATGAGCGCGCCATGCTCGTTGATGTCTCTGATGACGACGGTAAGAACAGCAACATAACTGTGGATATGACTAACCATGTTCTGTTGGTAGATTAAATTTGTGCCGCACCATTGAGGTACCATTCAAGTTGGCTTACGGGTTCGATTTTGTTCACCTTTTTCAAGTTTGTCCTTCATATTTTCCAGTCAGCGCCTTGCTGTGTTTTGCTTGTCGTTGTCGAGCCACCCTATGCCCCCATCCTTAATATAGTTCTCCATTTATTCGTATACATTTTTCCACCCACCCGTCACCTAGTAATAAAGCGTCTTATTTTGTTCTTAATGTCTTGATTGCAAAATCGTAAGAACGTTATAAGGAAAACTAAGGCAATATAAGAAAGAATAAGAAGGAGGACCTTCTTATTTTGTCTTAGCCTGAGCCCCTCCTCAAGATGTAGTTAAGATGTGTTAAGACGTATTAAGATGTGCTAAGAGCCCGGCATGTTTTGCTGCTGTGCTCACTAAGTGCTTAAGCAGTCTGTGTCAGGCTCCGACTGTATCACTAAGCTTGTGCTCATTGAAGCGCACGAATGCAAGGTCCCAGAGGGCATGCCGGGGTGCCAGTGGGTTTTTACTCCACCGACTCAGAGCTTCAAGTTCACACTTCAATCTATTGAAGAGGGTAATGCCGAGAGCAAATAACAACACACATCGGTCAGTCGGTCAGCCACACTCACCCGACTCGTGCCACACTTTCATCCATCGAGTACGGTGCCTCCTGCTCTTCAAGCTGAGCGCACAGACCTTCCGTCTGTGCCATCTGCTCAAGGTATATTTTTCTTTTTAACAACGGTGATTGCGTGCTGGTGAGTTGTACTAACTTGAACGCCAACAAAGGAGACTCGGACCTGCCGTGCGCCAGCAACGGCCCTCTCCCACAAGCCCAAGTTCAATCAATCATTTTCACACCCACCCGTAAACATGGCCTGTTTAACAGTTGATGCATCCCATTCCCAGGCTGACCAATATCGGTCTTTTTCTTTCCTGACATCTCCACCAGTCGCTGACAGTGATACTCACGAGTCCGAGTCAGAGTCAAGTGGCCACAGCCAAGCCAAGCTCATCGATTTTCTGAAATGGCGACTGAGTCCATCGACAGTACCCAACTTTGTCCCTAAGGAATATATGTTGAATGATCCTATCTATGCTGTAAGTAAATTTGGTTGTCAGTCGCCCCCAGTTGTTCATACCAACTTCACTAGAGTTTCAAAGGTGTCACTCTTCAGGACCTATCAGATATACAAAACGCGATTGCAAATAGGACCACTATTGGGGGACTTAAGTGAGTTATCGTCTCTATCATTTCGATAATCGTTCAAGAGACTCATTATGATTATCATTGACTGTCAGATATTATTACAACTCCAAATCCATGATTTTTCAAGTTAAGTTCCCTAGTGATACCCACGAGCGACCGCTGGAAAGTCTTCGCTTCATGTTTGATTCAGCCTGCCATGCACTACGTGCAGCAGATCTCACTGGTTACATTGATCCTCATAGGATCTACAGCCACAGTGCTGCCGATATCAACATCACAAATGCGAATGACGATGAGATAATAATGATTCCCGATCTCGTCTTGTCTTATTCGCCCCCCGGGCACGCACAACGGGAGGAGCTTCTCGTGCTGGAGGTATCGAATTCACAATCGTTCGCTAGTGCGGAGGGAAGAATAAAGTCTATCATGAATTCCAAGATGTCGATCCAAGGTGCTATCATTCTGGACATACGAGAATCACCATCCTATGCTCGTCCCAACACCCCACCCCTCTCAGTGTACACAGCACTTAGTGAGGCCTCTTTCAGCGAGACGCATATGCATCCTTCTTTCAAAGTAATACGCGAAGCTGGTCACTGCTTCGCAGGGCTTTACACCTGTACGATATATATATACACCCGAGCAAACCTGGATGTGCCTATCTCTGCAGTACGTAGCTACCTTTTTCATCATTCGAGAGCATGACAATAACCTATCCCTCTAGAACTTGGTTCCCGGAAGGAATAGTACCGCTGCAGTTGATTCAGCACTGCAAGATGTTTGGAAGGCTATCATCCAGGATCGGAAGCCAGCGGGGAGCTCAGTTTGGGATCGGTCGCGGTTGGTGCCTGATTGGGAAGACTTGCGAACACAACTTTGGAAAGGAATTGTAGCCACGGCATATAGCAGGTATCTGAAGTGGGCCCCAAGGAACAAGAGGAAACGTGGTGACTCTCGCACCCTAGACCATAGGAGAACAAAACATTAATGATTGCATTTCACCAATTATCCGGAGTTAAGGTTCATATTTGTTATTTGTATTCGGATGAAGCATGTGCTCAGCAACTTCAAGAACTTTCCACAACGAGCTATTTGTTAGTAATGAATGCTGGAACTTACTTAAGGCTCCACTAGTATTAGAGCCAGTTCGGATCCGCCCTCCAGACACAATCCGAGCACTCGCAACAGCTGGCCGAAAAAGCTGCCGGTGGCGGGGATTCAATATGATAAGATAACACTGTATTCTTGACATGTATGAAGACAATGAAGAGGCTTGTCAGGCTGCATGAGTGCTGGCTATGTGTTGTCTATACCAGATCATCTCTCTCTGTGTTAGTATCATCTTAAATGCATGCACCAGTCTTCTTCAAACCCAGGCCACCTGAACGAGGGAACCCTACCACACATCCATCTTGACTGGTGAAGGATGGGTTATAAAGCTTCTTACAGGCAACCCTAACTGTATCTGATGTGAGCTTGGAGTCTCGTCTGAGGTGTTTATCCTACATCAGCAAAAAGTCCAAAACTATACATGGACTTGTAACGGTACAATACCATACAACCTTGTCGCTAGTCATTCATTGACATTCCTTGGTTCAGGACAGACTGTTTGTACAATGCAAGGTACGTAACAGAATTCTGGGTCTCAGTAAAAGACTCCTCCGAAGCATACATGGTCAGAACAGATTCTTATGTACCTTGACAAGTCGATACCAGACTTGTTCATTTTATATAAGGTCCTACATTTATTGTAGTTGCATACTAGGTTAATACAATTATTGTATTCTATGTAAACGATCAAAACAGGCAGTTATGTATCTTGTAATCACCATGGAAAGTTGGCGGGAAGCATTGAGATGGCACCTACAAATCAGCGTACCCAAGGAGCTCCATCTCACCTTCCCAACCTTCCCTATCCTCAGCACCCAACCTGTCGTCGTCTTCACTATCAATATCCCCAAGCCCATCTGAGTCCGAGTCGTGGTCCTGCTCCGAGTCCATGGAGTCCGATTTGTCTGACCGGTCAGCCTCAGGCTCGGACTCGTTGTCGCTGTCCTTTGGCTGACTGTCCTCATACAGGTCATTGGGATTGTAACCCTCCTTGTCATCTGGATCAACCATGTCCATTGCTGGCCCTTCAACATCACCGTGACCATCCAAGTCCAGCTTGGAGCCCGTTTCCACCTGGATTTCTTCTGAATCCTGTCGCTGCAGGTCCAAGTAATCACGGTCAGAAAGGAACTGATCCGTCGCCTTGCGTACCCCCTTGTGGCCAACACCACCACCACAGAACCGCATCATGAGGTCACAATCAGCGAACCTGTACAACAAAGGACTCGTCAGTGAGTGGGACTTTGAAAGAACAATCTGACTTACATAGCTATATAATAATATATCCAATCCTTGTCGTTTTCCGATGGTGAGCGAACAATTGAAGGTGGTAGTAAGTTTTCAGTGCGACCAAATGCGAATGATGGTATAAGGTGAACGGCACAGACTATGTAATTTGGGTCAAGAAAACCAAATCCTGCAGGGTCCTCAGCACTAAGAAATCCGATCTGATGGAGGCGTTTTGCTGTCCAGCCTGATTGGTGAGTGGTGTTGCGTCCAAACCACCTTACTCAGAGGAAATCCATCTGCTGCACTCCAGGTTCGACTGTTGGATGAGAATTGAGGCCGCGGAAGTGTATGCTGGTGTGAAATACCCCAATAATTCGTGCGTACCAGTAGGGATGTGCCAAGTGGTCATCCTCACGAGGAAGGACCATCACATCGGCATGGGTGCGTGGATTGAGGGAGTCCTGCTTGCGTCGAAGATCATATGTTGTGTAGTTGATTCTGATGACTTTGTGACGGTATAATCGATTATTGACAAAGGTGAGTGCATTTCGTTGTGCAGATGTGAAGTCCGTTTCGTCACTGTCATATTCAAGTCCCAGAATCCTGCCGAGGAGATGGTTTTTTAAGCATGGTAAGAAGTCCTAATGTGTGTGATAAGAACGAATGGTCTTGGGGTAGAAACAGAAAGAACATGACTCACCTGAAGGGCAGGGTCATCCGGATAGTCACTAAGCCACTCAGATATGTTCAGTTTATGATGAACATCGTTTGACATCTGGTAACGAGCATTTGGAGCCGCTGAAGGCAAGTGTTCCTCATCACCAAAAGGTACTGTCACACTTGGGTTTCCTGTATGCTTGTATTTTCATTTCTGCCTGGTCTCAACGCTAGTCTTTCTCTGGGATTCTGCCATTCGGTGCAGAATACGTTCACGTCTTTGTTGCTTACTGATACTGCGTGTATGTTGACCCTTGTGTGCTCATGGGTAAAATCGTTTTACACGGCGATGCTCGAGTTCGCCCTACTTGAAAATTAGAAAACATTAAAATATATAAATAATATATTCACCAGTTGGGTTGAGTAGTTGTCAGTTGTCCCATACATGCGGATAGCATTGGGGTAGGAACCCAGAGCATGAAACTTGTATGTGTTGATATTGAACCGCTTGAATTTTCGGCCATGCTGATATTCCCTATGTCTCCCTTGCAGACCATTAGTTTTTGCTTGAGCGGCTCTTCGGCGTCCTCGGGCAGCTTCTTCACTAGGTAATTCTTGTGTTTCGTATTGTTCACATGTAGTGGCCGTGAATTCACGTAGTAAGCTCCCTAAACGAGTTGCTGAATTGTCAAGGGCCCTGAGAGTCGATTCGGTATGCATGCGTAGCTTTGCAAGTCTATGCCATGTTGCCAGTTCAAAGAGCAAGTCCATGATGGTTCTGTTGTGTGGCTCAGGCAGAAGCCCCTCAAAGACAGGCAGAGCGCACTAACAAGATAGTTATGTGATAAATTAGTATATATAATGCAACTCACATACCTGGAGAATGTCATGGCACGTCCTTTGTATTCCTTTTCTTTCCTCTTTTCCCTTATCTT
>QLPE01001443.1:1605-15199 GCA_003314125.1 Hygrophorus russula | reverse complement strand
CATGTTTGCCATCCTTCTTGCCATCATGTTTGCCATCCTTCTTGCCATCATGTTTGCCATCCTTCTTGCCATCCTTCTTGCCATCGTGTTTGCCGCCCTTCTTGCCATCATCCTTTTCATCCTTTTTCTCGTCGTGCTTTCCATCTTTTTTCTCATCATGCTTCCCATTCTTTTTCTCATCATGTTTTCCGTCCTGTTTGCCGTCATGCTTTTCGTCCTTCTTGAGCTCCTTTTTCCCGTTGTGCTTGCCATCCTTGATATTCTTCTTCTTCCCTTTCGTGACATCCTCACGGTTGCAGCCCTTCCCCTCATTTTTCCCATCCTTCTTTCCATCGTGTTTGCCATCTTTCTGCCCATTGTGTTTCTCCATGATATGTTTGCTGTCATGTTTGCCATCCTTCTGCCCATCTTTCTGCCCGTCGTGTTTTCCATCTTTCTTCCCATCGTGTTTTCCATCCTTCTCGTCATGTTTTCCATCCTTCTTCCCGTCGTGTTTGCTGTCCTTTTTTCCATCATGCTTTCCATCTTTCTTCCCATCGTGTTTTTCCATTTCAGGCTTGCCGCCGTGGTGAGACTTCTGACCCTTCCCGTCTTTCTTCTTGTCCGCCGGAGGGTTTTTATCGTTCCATTTGTCCACGGGTTGCGGTAGCGAAGGTTCATTGTCCCTCCGACGGTCAACACGGTGATCCCCCTTGCTCGGGCAAGATGTTACGCCGCCAGAGCGTTTACCGTGCTATGGTAGGAGTATGGGTTAGCATATATACAACATGACAATGGCGATGAACTAACCGAATCGTACTGGCAAGCATGGACGCTGCCTTTGCCGGCCTGATACCTAATGATAATGAATATATCTAACAAAAACGGGACTGGGATGGAGGAGAACGCACTTGCAAAACAAGGTGGTCTCGGAGTATTCGCCTGGATTCCAACGGCTTCTCCCCGACTGATCATGCGAAGGACATTCGAAGTCTTTGCAACTCGATTTCGGTTTTGACGAAGGTTTCGCTCCACCAGCTAGCGCTGGGCTAACGGCAAGCCCGATGAAAATGAGGGACAGTGTCGAGATTTTCATAACGCTTTGGTGCTAGAGAAATATTTTGCGGATGGGGGAGATAAAGTCAGATTATGCGAACTTAACCGCTCTTATAATTGAATAAGGGGCACAAATGAGGGCGCAAAAACGAGGGTGCGGGATATGGGGTACTGGTGAATAGGAGGCAGTTTGACATACCGATCGTCTGGAACACTTCGCAATGTGCTAAGCACCTACGGGCGTGCACATTCGAGTTGGCCTAAGCAAACACCAAAATTCCGTGAGCGTCGCGGTATGGGCCATTGCCTCTTACCATCGCGAGAGTCTTTTTCAACATCCTAACTTCATCTTGTGGGCTGTTGGACTGGTCGTGCCAATAGAATTATAATTCTGGTAAGTATCTCGGTGGTATAGGCGTCTGAATATAACAAGGTAATAACAAAGACAAATTGGAAAAAAGTCCCAATTTGGCTTTGATCCACTCCTATCGTTTTCGAATCGGAGAGAACTCAAGCTGCCCCCTAACCTTTCAAGTTTACATTGGCGGGTGTCATTCCCCGATATCAAATGAGACCAATTACATGGGGTGGCATGTATTCTCCGCGCCTGCAATCGGACAAGGAAAATGCCGGAGGCTGAGGTTCGAACTTTCAAGTAGAAGAAAATGATGTAAAGACTGAATAGCCATTGAATATCACGTACACGGGACTAAGGTTGTTTCCGCCATACCCTCCTATGATCCCGATTGTTATGTCAAGATCAAGGGTTCTTGTCTGAGCCTGCATTCTTGTTTGGGCACCTCCGCTAGCGAAGGAGAATTCCACTATGAAGTGTCGATTAAGTTCACGGATTGAATCGATATGTTGATCATTGAACGCACCTTCTTCTTGACACGGAACGCTGCCAAATAATTTTGCTTCAATAAGAGCCATCCATATTAATATTATTCTTTTGCACATAACTTCGGAGGAGCTTGTATTGTCGCCTAGTGGCGGTATACATTTGTCCCCTTCAAAATTCAGATTTATATGAACACAATGACATTCTGTGGTTATTTCCTTGGCGGCAGTCGATTATGATAGTCCACTTCGAACCTTAAAAGACAGTGAAAATTTGAATACGCGATCTGTAGTTTTCATTTTAGAAATCTAAACCTTGGTGTCTATAGGAAGCGCATGAGACAACGATTTTTGAAAAAAGAAAAAAACCTGCGTTGGTATCGAGCCTGATTGAGTGCAATATGGCTTCACAAGCATAATCACGATCGTGAGGGCCGAGCCACGTATCCCTTTTCCAGTCAAAATATTTGTGCTGACGAGTTCAATGTTCAAGCTTTCAAGGGCCAATAAGCAATCGAACTTCGACTAAAGATTGTCGCTGGTTTCTTTACTCGGAACATCCCGAATGTTTTGAGATCTGTGTCAATATCAACGTCGACAACTGCAGGCCTCACGTTTTTCCCTATCCGCGCTGTTCAAGCAGGAAACCAATTGCTCATAGTCACCCATATTCCAAATGCTCAAGAACGTCCTACAATCAAGTGGCTACTGGTCATTTCCCTGTTTGCGTGCCCACTCGGCCAAGCCAGGATTTCGCGCAGAGAAACCATCCTTCATCTATATTTTTTATTTGGATATCATTTTTATACAGGTCTGACCAAGTCTCTACGACCCGTTTCGAAATTTCCGGTCAACAGAATGCGACAATAAGCTCCTAAATGATGGTCATGGCACAGTGAACACAGTGAAAGACGAAAACCATCTATACGAGGACAAAGTATTGGCAACATGAAAACTTCAGTAATTGTATATTCGACACGGACCATTGTTCGAGCAAATTGATCACCAGCTGTCGCCCCATTTACCTCCAGGTTGCGGTGGTGAAGGTTCGCTGTCCCTCCTTCTGTGGTTAGGACTGTAGTCGCCTTGGTCAGGGCAAGATGCTACCCCCCCGGACCGTCTGCCGTACTATATAAGGTGAGAAGCTCAGCATAATGCCTACGACCTGATAATGAGGGCGGGTTTACCGAATCGTACTGGCAGGCATAGATTGTGCCTTGGCCCACCTGATATCTGAACATGCACATAGATGGTTAAACAATACTCCAGAGCAAGGAAGAAGGCAACGTACTTGCAATTCAATGAAGTGTCAGAATATTCCCCAGCATTCCGGCGGTTCCTGCCTGAACGGTCGCGCTGGGGACATTCATAGTCCTTGCAGTTCGGCTTTGGCTGTGCCGATGGCTGGCTCTTCGTGGCTGACAACACGGGGAGAGCGAGTGCAAGAGCAACGAGGCAAGAGGTAAACACTTTCATGGTGGTTGAGTGGAAAGTGTTGGCTGTGGAGATTGGTGAACGTTCGATGGACACTGACACTGGGGCATTCGGTTATTGGCCGTGGTTCTTATACTAATCAGGAGGAGCTAAGAGACATGAGATCGGTGCATAGGAGGGATATCTATTGGAACCCCCGAGTCACGTAAAGCGGATGTAGTTTGTCTTCAATTATGTTAGGAGCCTACACACGCTTAGCGGAATATATTATTACATTAAGTCGAGCGTTACCGATTTAGCCTTGTGCCACCTCTGTGACCGCGTTGTTGAACCATCACTGGCGTCTAATCATAAGCTTTCAAAGCGGCCTTTCCGGCGGCCTTGTTGGGCAGAGACGTTTGAATATAACAAAGGATAACAACGGCAACTTGAGCCACTGAACTTTCGTGACCGGAGATTGTCGGGTTTCGCTGAAGTGGTTCACGGCCAACAACCTTCTTGACAACCTTGTCGGGCCCGGGCGAATCCCACGTGTCGCGTATTGATTCCATCATTAGTCCCCTGTCTCTTAGTACATGTATTGGCATACAAGTTCAGGGGTCGTCGCCAATAGAGTGCCCGGATGAGTCTCAGAACAATCGGAAGCTGAATTGCTTCCGAAGAATGTGGCTCGCTCAAATTCCGATGTTAGGGTGCTCTATTTTCGATGGTGAGGGATGATACCGTAGTCGTCAGCGTTGGCCTCTGTAATAGCCCGAAGTGCTGTGTTTCATTGAGGGTGTCTCACAACGGAAGTAGAACAAGAAAACCTCCTTGATTGGTTTCGACGCCGAAACGAAAGCCTGTGAAGTAAAATTATATAACTAAGCATATCTAGCATTTTCTCGAACTTAACTGTAAGGCTTATTACGAGCATTATTACGCATCTTTGAAAGAGTCAAACCGTTACAACTTTGTGGCTGTCGGTGTCCGGTGTGAATGTATGACCCACCGAATATGACAAAATCACGTGTTGATTGTATCTGTTGTTCAAAGGCTCCGAACTTTTGTATGCCTCCGCCTCGTGCCTCTCGTGGTGGCCGAAATTTATCTGATAATTGTATTTCCGCGCACCTGCTGTTCTTTGTGCTGGTTGATGAGATCAATGGGAGCATATATAAGATGTCGAGTTACAATGTAAGAGAGACGGTTGTCGTTGCATCAAGTGGCGGTGCATCAGCTCAGTGAACATAATAGCTGTGCCACTGCGACTCGGCTATAGAGACGTGTCATTACTACTGCCTAGCAACCACTATGGAGTCGGCCGTACGTGTCCTCGATTAATAAAACATAATGGGCGGGGTGGGGTGTAGTTGGTTAGGGACACGGATGAACTTGAAACTTGAAGGATGGCCGTTAAGAGGGTGGGTACAAATCAGGGAAATATCCTATTGAATGGATAGGATATGTTTGGGTTCACCTGCACTCACCGTTCGAAGAACAAGGAAACTTAAATATATCCTTAGGCGACAGTTTCAAACATAGATCCAATCTTGACCAGTGGCGTTTTACCCATTCAAGGTGGTCGCACCGGATTATTTGCCGCCTGACGGGTCTTATACTTCCGACATTTTAACAGGGTCTGCCAGTGCAAAGTATCTAACATTTTATGTTCCTGGAAAAGGCTCGTGCGAAAGTGAAGTAATATTTGGAAACAAGTCCCGAAGAGTGACTCGCTGCCTAATTCGTAATCCACTCTGTCCGGCGCCATTCTACCGTGACTTCGCAGTAACTTACTCTGTAACGCGTATCGCTTTGAAGTTCAACCCGGTCGCTTATTTCGAAACTTCTGGCCTTAACTAGTTGTGCCTCGATCGAGCTTCGTCATCATGACGGCTCTTCACAATGTATATAAAGCACGCGTCTTTCGTTTGCTTCTGTGTCCTGACCAACCCACAGCGAAGAGCGTTGGCAGTCTGGATTACACATGCATCCCGAGTCCAAGAGCAGTTCATCAGCCGGCACCCTACAGAGAGGGCAGGCATGTGTAAATTGCAGGCGACGCAAGATGGTAGGTTCCTATTCAGCTACCATAATTGTCTCGTGTTGAGCTTTGCACCAACAGAAATGCGATGGCAACAAGCCCATCTGCGGCCAGTGCGTCCGCTCTCAAAGGCCCGATGACTGTGAATACACCGACGGCCAAGGACGTTCTAGGACTCAAATTCTAGAGGAAAACATCTCCCGTCTAGAGGCGCGTATACATGAACTGGAACATCCGGACGAGTCTACACAGTCTATCACCCTGCATGACCCATATAGATCTCGGGGACACGCTGAGCAAAGGGCGGGTAGTTCTCGTTCTCCTCGGGCTAGTGGCATGTCTTTTCTTGGCGAGTAATTTCTCACTACCGGCTGATGCACGACAATTAGGCTCTAGATCGTCGCCCACCTCACTCGGGGATGCCTGGTGGACATTAGAAGAACCCCCCCCACATATAGTTCAAATTTTGTAAGCTCCGTCCCCGAGTTGTCCCAATTGGTGTCCTCATTCCCCTTTAATTTTATAGAGTCGATAATTTTCTTCCGCAGGCGGCGTGCTTTGGTTTTTTCTTAGATTTTTCCCGCTTTAGAAACTCGGCCTTACTCAGCCTGCCTTTCGGACATGATTACCGCCCCGCGCCTGCCCTGTTGTCGGCGATTTATCTCTGGGGTATCCACCTTCATGTCCTACGACCCCGAACCCAGTCGCTTAATGTTACCCGGGAACATGAAAAGTTCCTCCTCTCCCGTTCTTTGCAACAAACCGCCAACGCGCTTTCAGGCACTCACCCACAGAGAATAATGCACACTATCCAGGCAGAGGTCCTTTTAACATACTATTTCTTCGCAAACGGCAGATTCTTAGAGGGACAGTATCATGCCAGTGCCGCTGCTTCACTGGCGCTTAGTTGCGGACTGGACAGAATTCGAAGTCCGACACAACGGAGTTCTGTGGGGGATATGGAAGTGAGGCAAAGTCTTCCAGCGGCCCGCGACCAAATTGAGGAAGGCGAGCGAATTTCGTGCTTTTGGACTGTCGCCGTCTTGGATGTTTGCTGGGCTACTTCGCTCAATGGTCCTCCAAATATGCCTTACTCCGACGAGATGTCCAATAGCCTGATTGATACGCCGTGGCCTTTGACTATGGCAGAGTATGCCCAAGTATGTCTCAAGTATTATATCGTTAACTCGATCGTGCTGACTATATATTTGTAGGGTTTGTTGCCGTCGGCATTGAGAAGCCGAGCCACGATCCAAAGATTTTTAGCTGGCGCCGCCAATTGCACCAACATGAACCCCGGAGACACGTATGGATTCTCTGGTTTGGCCATGCACGCTAAAGCCTCGATCTTGTTCATGAGGTCCATCAAAGTCGCTGGGAAATGGCGGCGGGGTATGTTTTTATTTCTCGTCTAGCTTTTGATACTCACACTTTCCACTTGTCCCAGACTTGCCACAAGCAGAAAGATCTGCGTTTTCTGCCGAGTTCACGTCCCTCAATACGATCATTGACAATTTCGTAAGAACCTTGCACGTCGTTATGCACGATCCGCATGGGATCGTGACCGGCACGCTCGCAAATGTTGCCACGATCCAGTTGAACAGGGTATTCGCCCAAGGAAACGAACGGTCCAGGCAAAAGTGCTTGGATGCTGCTCGGGGGGTGTTAAATATTATCGCGAGCATTGGCAATGGTAGAGGAGCCCATCTCGATCCTATCATAGGGGTGGGTGTATTTGGCCTTTTTGGGTTGCATGCTTCTTATTCTGTGATTGCTAGACCCTCTGGACCTCGACTTGCCAAGTCATCATAGATGAGATATACAGGCTTCGTAACCAGCGGTCGACTCTAGCCCCACACGTCCCTACAACTGGCGAGACCGAATTGATGAATTACCTCAGGTCAGGATTGGCGGCCATGTCAACCTTTGCGGTCGACGGACCGTTGATCAGTGCGCATCTTCACTTCTGTCGCCATATCGCACGCGTTATTGACTATTGATGGTTCTCAGAGTACCAGTTCATTAAGATGCAAGAGGCGTACGCTGCAATTTGATAACGACACTCATCCACTTCAAACCCTTTCATTTTTATATTACTGTATTACGAAGATGCTTTCGAGTTACTTGTTACGTGAACGTTAGTCTTATACCTGTATCGATATCTTTTCTCATAGAGTTGTCTAGTTAGATAAATGTAGCTTCAAGTTGTTGTGTCAAGTTTGCAAAAGCTTTTTGCTTATATAATAGACTTTCGGTGAACTTATAAACTTGATTGAACTCGGTGACCTCTGGACTGCAAGCTTCATTAATATAACACAAGTCCTGGCGTTTGCTTGCCCCGGAACTTGAATAACACCATGTCAATTCAATCCCCCGGGCCGGTCGCGGTGGTTCGTGGTCGTTCCTGGAATGCTAACTCGGACTCAATATGCAATATGCATTTCGTGTGCCATTGACAGATAACCGGACACCGCGCCAGACTTGACAAAGCCAGCCCTGTAACAGGTGAGCCCCTCCAAGTCGTTCTAATGGCACTTCATGTGACTTGCAGTCTCACGACCAGCATATAAGTCCCTTCAGTCTGTGGGTCGCGTTCGTTCTTAGGTTGCGGACGTTCGCTGTCGTTCCTGGACGGCCCCTGGCGTGTACATTTGCTGTCAACTGTCAGTATAATTGTTTCTTAATAACTCTCATCCCTTAATAACTTGCTATCTCTTAATAACTCTCCATCTTTTGTTAATCGGCCCCAGCTTGATAACTGGAAAATACGGTTGAATTCATCAACCTGAATACGCTGGCAAGATTCAATATTCCGAGTCAAATAGGATGAAAGACGCACACACACCCGTTCAACCTAAAGTTTGTGTTCACTGTGAAATATGGATCCGTCTGATTAATATTAGGAACAGATTCTCCCCGTGGTGGCTACTGGCGCAGCTGCTAAGGTTGCAGAAGGGTCTATTCCAGTATCATCTTCAAGTCAGAAAAGTAGAAGGCTGTTGACGCTGAAACGCAAGCGTCTCCCCGAAATAAGGGTCACTGCCCTCCAAGGATTCACGGACCAAGCAGCCACTGTCTGCATTAAAGTAGAACTAGGGCGGGACATTTCAGGCTTGAAAAGGGTCGCTTGGCTCGAGAGTCGGAGTATTTCAGGGATTTGTTCAACCAAGACGCTAGTGTAGTCGATGATAAGCAGAACGAAATCTATACCATTCCATTCAAGTCCCCATACGTAGGGTCGCACGAATTCGAGGCGTTATTGGACGCCATGGACAATGCTATGTGGGTGAATGTGCACGATGTATAACTACTACACCACTGAACACTCAATACTTCAGATCTTATATATTCGAACCACCGCCTTTTAAGACATTGGCCTCCGTCCTCACTGCGTCAACTGCTCTCAAATTTCCAAAATATAGAGCCTGGGCTGTTCGATCCTTGGAGAATATGTGGCCTGTTGGTCTTGAAGACATATCTCACGGGCGCTTGGCCAACGCGGAAAAGTCCATCGCATTGGGGAGAGATTGCGATGTCCCACGAATTCTAAAACGAGCGTTTTACGAGTTAATCCGACAGACTGCCCTGGGAAAGAACCCCTTAACGTCATCTTATTTTTATGATTCTGACCGTCAGCTCGTCGTTCACACCCGTAATGAACTGGCATCAGCATGGATCGAGGCAACTTCCCCGTCTTCGGAAACTCAACCATGCTTGGGGTCGGACATGCGGCGTGGCTGCCCGTCGAACCAACGGTCCGCTTACTGCAAGCTTGTGGTTGAATCTGGATTACTCCAGAAATACCTATTCGACCCACTCTATGGACTAAAGGTACTAGGGAGGCTTGACTGGGCGGGTGAAGGAGTATGTGCCACCTGTGTAAAATCTCGGGAGAAGAGCTGGGACGAAGCGAGGGAAAAGATTTGGATCAATCTCGACTATTGGTTGAAGTTGAGAAAGGATTAAGGCTAATGGGTGAGCATTCCAGATTCCTGGGCAGTAAATATCAGCCCTACTAATGAATCCTTCGTATCAAGGAAAGTTAGTGGCAAGAGTTTTGAAAATCAGGGTGGGTTATTGTATATAATGTGTATTGGAGTTTGCTCGGTGTTCGGTACCACCCCCGTTTTTGTTTAATCTCATTACTCGTTCTGCGAACACACGCTCTCCCACTGCAGGACTGGAAGAGTATCTCCGGCCGGATTCTCTTCTCATATTTCTGCCACAAACACACATACCGAGAGCAATGCGGTCGTTTCCGAGTCCTGTCGTTCCTGGCAACTTGAATTCGCTGGCAAGATTCAAACTTCCGAGTCAAATAGGATGGAGGACACATACACACCTAATGTCTGTGTTCATTGTGAACTGTCAACCCGTCTGATCAACATCAGAAACAGATCCTTCCTGCAGCAGTTGCAATACTTGCTGATGCAACGACTAGTAAAGCTGAAGGGTCTTTTCCAGTGCCATCTCCGAGTCAGGGCGATACAGGACTAGAGACCTTCCGGATTCCTGGGTAGTAAGACCATCACTAATAAATTCTTCGTACCGAGGGAAAATCAGTGGCAAGAGTTTTGGAAATCAGGGTTGATGACAACCGTATATCCAACGTGTATGATTGGAGTTGCTTTAGCCCCTACTCGTTCTGCGGAACTGTAAGTATCAATGTAACTTCTCCCCCCAATATCAATCTAGAGTCTCCGTCTTTGATCCGCCGATGTTACCGTCGCCATCACAGCTATTACAATTTAATGCAGTGATGGTATCCCTATAATGTATCGAGTGTACCAACACCAAGGTATGACCGTTCTCTCTGGACAACACACACCGTTAGACGCATCCGAGTCATTGACCTCCAATTGATAGTCGGAGGCAACTGCGGTTGCTGATTGCTGCTGGCTCAAGTCTGGGTTTCACCAAGTTGTAGCAGAATATTTCGTGCTATTCCCACTACGGGCAATCATTATCTAAGTATGGCTTAGCTTAAGTCAGTGCTAATAGCGCTGTTATCTACTCTCACCAAGGTAAAATTCATAGCGTCCGAATTGCCCTGTATACCCCACTCGACCATTTCTTCTGTCTTCACTAGCCCCTTCCTGTTTCAACTTCTGAACGTTTTGCATCTCCTTCGAGTTTTGCCGTTCGCCCACCTCCATTCGTGATACATCATAGACTCATACCTCTTGGTGTTTCCACAACCATTACGAAGTAAGCGGAGCCGGTCCCTGAAGACACTGGTGATAGTGACATTGACAATGAGTGCCCCGTGAGAGCGGGGCTGCGCAAGGGCGGATCAAGTGTTGACCCCATGCACCAAATGAAGGACGCAAGCTACGAAAGGAATCATCGACCTGTGGGCGGGGTAAGCCGGACGTAGGTTGCGGATGAAGGCAGTACGGACCAGGGTAGTCATATCCCGGGCATTGCAAGGAACACCCAGACGTTCGCACAGTACATATGTGTGTGTTCCTTTTCCGAGTCAGTGTTGCTAGGACTCAACTGTGCCACGAAAGGCCATAAGAAGTAACTCACTTCCGCCCAGCTTACCGCTTTACGCATGTTCTTCATAGACGCTGGAGCTGTCACGGTGGGCCCAGTGAGTGGATGAATGGGAGGTTGGATATTGAACGTTGAATGTCTAGTCATCTTACTGGTGATTCTCACCGTCGGCATAGACACCTTGAGCACTTATATTACCCACATATCAAAAATGTCGAGAACCAGGTGCCAAATTCCAGGTTATGTACAACCATCCTAAGGTCACATCATCTATGTCAGACTCATCAGCATATGTCAGAACAGCCGCATCGTAAACTACCGAACGGTATTCTCAAGCTACGGCTAGTCTTGACCGGCAGGGGAGATGGGTTCAAAATATCCGGCCTTGTGTTCCTGGGGGATGAGCGGCATCATAATTTGCGAAGACCTCCGAGAGTTTCGGGTCAAAGATCTAGAGCAGCTCAGCGCTCAAAGTTTTTTTTTCTTTTTCTTTCTTTTTTTCCAGCAGACAAACTCACAATGCACCAAGGTTAGTGAACGTCAGTCGGTACAAGTCTTTATTTGAAACCTGCATGCTACAGATCAGAATTCCAATTCCGCAATAACTTTCGGCTCGACTTGTGATCACATATCCGGATTTATCTTAGCGCTGAGACTCGGCCGTATGCTTCCCACAGTGTGTGCCTCAAGTTGAAGAACCAATCATAATGTGGTTCCCTTTAGGCGGCTGCTAGTTCTCCTGCGACAGCTCTCACTCCAAATCGCTACACCATCGCACTGATCGCACGATGCGCCCATCAGCTCCCAGTGGCGACGCCAGCGGAACACCCGTCTTCAACGACGATGCCTTTGGACGCCGCCCTACGCCCAATTATTCTGATTCCCCAAATCCGTCGTATGCAGATGGCCGACCTGTTCCAGCCAGCGAAGCAACTTCGCTCTTTGACGAACACGCATCAAACCAGCTCCCGCCTCCCAACCCTTCTTTCATCCCGCAGAGAGGCTCTGTTGGCTCGGGTTTCAGCCCTACAACGTCGATCTCCAACAACGTGCATCCAGCAGAATCGTTCGACCCTCAGGACCCCTTTCTGGGAGGGGAAAGCAAGCGGGAGCCTGACAATCTAGCCCAAATTCCTCCCACTCGCAACAAGAACAAACTCCGTTTGCTACTCGCCATTATAATTGCTGTAATCCTTGCTGCCGTGGCTGTTGCACTGGGCGTCCATTTCGGTACACAGAAAAAGAGTTCAAACAAGGCTGCTAGCGGTCCCTCTCGTTCCGGTTCTGGCTCGGCTCCGGGTTCATCCCCAACAGGCACATCTTCTGGCACGTCTACGGTCCTTTATGGTGGGGATGGTACTGTCGTGACCACAGAGCAGGGCACAACGTTCACTTACAGCAACAAATTTGGCGGGTACTTCGTGGTGGACTCGGAAAATCCCTTCAACAATGCCGCTCGCGCGCAGTCTTGGACCCCGCCGCTGAATCAGAGCTGGGAGTGGGGTAAGGACCGAGTTCTAGGGTGAGTAGATACTTCTTGGGGCAGACCGACTCATATCTCACTTAATTTAGTGTCAACCTTGGAGGCTGGCTAGTGTTGGAGCCTTTCATTACTCCGGCAATATACGTGAAATATCCCACCGCTATAGACGAATGGACACTCCACACTGCAATGGCAGCAGACCCAGCGAGCGGGGGTCTGAGCCAGCTCGAGGATCATTACAATACTTTCATAGTTCGTTTCGGTCTCTTTCGCTCGCACGGCTCTTTTCACAATGTTTATGTTTAGACCGAGGAGGACTTCGCGCAGATCGCTGGCGCGGGACTCGGCTGGGTTCGCCTGCCCATCCCCTTTTGGGCTATAGACACCTGGCCCGGAGAGCCATTCCTGCCCCGGGTTTGCTGGAAATACGCGCTCAAGGCATTTGCGTGGGCTCGGAAATATGGAATTCGTATTTTGCTCGATATCCACTCCACCCCAGGCTCGCAAAACGGGTAAGGTTTTATGATGTTGATGGCATTTGTATTGTAATCCGACTGCCGTTTTACCAGGTACAACCATAGTGGTCAATCAAACAAGATCAATATGTTGAATGGCGTAATGGTGAGCGCTATTTGCATCCGTAATCCGAAGTTCGTCTTACACGTAATTCCAGGGTGTCGCTAATGCTCAACGTCTCCTGCATTACATACGGATTTTCACGGAATTTATTTCGCAACCAGAGTGAGCTCGGTAGCAAATATGTTGGGCATATCTCATCTCTCATGCAGGTACAAGGACGTAATCGTCATGCTTGGCATCGTGAACGAGCCTCTTGCGCCGATAGAGCCAATATCCAACTTGTACGTCAGACATCTGATCCTGACGTACGGTTAACCTTAAATTTTACACACAGTTACATCGAGTCCCACCGCATAATCCGCAATATCACGGGAGTCGGAGCCGGGAATGGCCCGTTCATCAGCATTCAGGGTGGTAAGCGCCATCTCGATCCTGCTCCTTTTTGCTGTTTTTCACCCTTCCGTTGCCACTTAGGAAGTCCCAGTTTACCGGGATTCGTAGGCTCTGATCGCATAGCTCTGGAGCAACACCCGTATTTTGCCTTTGATGGGAAAGGGTCCCCAGATGTCGTCCCTTACATCACCGCGCCGTGCAGTAGCTGGGCCGACATGATGAACTCCTCTCAGCAAAATTTCGGGGTGACTACAGCAGCGGAGTGGTCTCTTGGATTCAACGACTGTAAGATTTGTCCCATATTCTGG
>QLPE01000164.1:1698-15692 GCA_003314125.1 Hygrophorus russula | reverse complement strand
GGATTGACAAGTGCTGGGACTGGTCGTGAAGCTTGAGGTGGATCAGAGGATGGCCCTGTATGATTATGAGGTGGTGGGGCTGGTGACGGTGAGTGTATCCTGGGACATTTATGAGCCGGTGAATGCACTCTGATGTTCGCTTTTGCTGTTTGTTTTCCCATCCCCCTTTTTGTCGCCTTCTTTTCAAAGATAGGATTGGCAGCTTCACCGACGCTGTCATCCTCCTGATGTCCTTTTTTACCTTGGCGAGTACTTTGTGCTACCTGCAGACGGATGTGTTTGGCATCTAGGGAGTGCACTCTGGGATTTTTATTGCACAAGGCAACAGGTATGGCGGACGCGATATGGTCATAGTTGTGTAGCAAGTGAGTATTCAAGATAAATTTTCCGGTTTCTTCATGGGCGGCGCTCTGGACCATTCTTTGAGTTTGAAGTCGCTCCTGTCGTACAGCAACTGAACGAGTTAGCTTGCACTTTGAGGCATAGCAATCATGTTGAATATTTGCGACACAAATGACATGCTGTTAGATTGGTTGAGTTTTTAGTAAACACTGTTTAGCACTGTTGAAAACCTAGGGAACGCACATCAGGCGAAACAATGACTTCATGGGCTGTTAGGTTTAGACAAGGTAAGTCCAAAGTGTCATGAATGTTGGTACCGAAATCGAACTCCAGTAACGCGACGTGAGCAGCTCAATAGGGTTGACAGTTCTCTACCAATATCTCTGTAACTCGGCCAATTGCAGTCTGTTCAGGTTCAGTCAATATATGGAAGACAAAGGGATCTAGCAATACATACTTGGTTGTCCGTTGGACGACGATATATCACAGCAGAAGCAACTTTTGCTGAGTCGCCGCTAGCTGTGACAAAAGACTTGCCCATACACCCTGACACCGCGAGAGGCACGAGCTTTGCACAACGTGTCTGGTTCCAAGGGACAACCAAAGCACATCTGCAACCCACATGCTGTTGGTAGTCAATGGTGGCATGCCCAGGCTCACTCGGAGTTTCCCTTTTCCACCCGAGATAATCACTTGCATGACGGTGTGTTTCCACATAATTCAAGATGCCGCAACCAGCTTGCACCCACTTTTTACGCTGATTACTGAACCAGAAACCTCCCATAGCGATATGTTTGATAATGTCTTGTGAGGCAAAGGATTTGCAAGTGTCATGGCTGGGAGCCTGGTGATTACTGAAGATAGCAGAAAGTCGGAAGATGTGATTGAAGGATTCATAACGCTCTGTCGAAAAGATGATGGCTGGTCCGAAGCAGCAGATGTAAGCCAGAAGGTGAATGAGAAAATGAAACTTAGCCTTTAGAATGAGAATGGAAGGGGCACACTGTGCAGCCATGTTCAGGAAGTCCTCAATAGTCCATGATAGCCTGGCCTGGGCATATAGATTTAACACATATTATTTCACAGAATAACATTGTTTCTCACCAAATACAGTTCCATATTATCAATTTTGGTGTGCCATAGAAGAATGACCAGTGAGCCTATGATGTTCCATGCATCCAAAAGGGCCGCCAGCACGAGATCACATATGAGAAACGGCATCAACTGGGCCAAACTCTTGAAATGTTTCCCAATAAGCCCTCCCTTGTATTGACATATGTACGACGTGTTGATGGGGGGGATATTCAAGCCGCTGATATTGATGGACCCAAGCCGAGTCTGAAAGATATCCATGAGTCTATTTTTTTCCAGTATCTAGACGGTCTGTCCCCAAAAATATTTCACAACTCCCAGAAGGACCGTATGAAGTATTTCAGTTGGAGTGTCAAGGTGAATATCAACACCTGGATGCCGTTGAGTAAAACAACATGGAATGATGATTGTAAAATTCAAACCTGGAAGTCCTATCAATGGATTGATGGTCTCCTGCCATAAACCTTCTTCTAGCTCCTTTTCTAATCGTGCATGAATGACTGCTTTGCTTTCCTTGACGCCTCCCGGTCGATGGGATTTCTTCCCCATTTCCAGAAGAAAGCTCATCAAGGACGCCATCGACATGTCACGTACGCCAGTTGCTGCAATGTGATTCCTCACCTTTTCCATTCCCCCGCTCATTGTTGCCAGATGCAGCTGTGTCAGAATTGACTGTTCTGTGTCTTGTGCAGTACGAGGTTTGCCAGCCTATGAATGTTATGTCATTCTGTACCGAAAACTACAATAAGTATATTCACCGAAAACAAGGCCTGATAGCCTTCATCCAAAGACTTCTCCACTTTCGTACCCCCGACCTTGCAAGTACGGCAAAAATAATTGCAAGCCAAGTCTCTGTGACTGCATTCTTCTGCCTGCATGGGGTTATCGCCACCCCAGAATAGACCATAAGGGCAAACAAGTACCTCCTCCATATTTTTGCAGTCCCACGTTTCTATCCCTGTCTCTGCAGCACTTCTAAAGTGCACTCAGTTAATATTGTCTCGAAGAGTGATGGGATATACCTCAAAGACTCCTTGAAACCTCACATTAAGTCCATCGGGGAAGCGTAGGGTGATGAACTGACAAAGCAAACACAGAACTCCTTCTCGACCATTTCACACAGCATGTTGGCGTTCAACATGTAAATGACGTAGTTCTTATTCCATTGTTTTGAGGTGTTTGCCGAAACATCGTCCATAAAAACAATAAGGGGCACCGAATAGACCATTTGTCCATGTGCTTTAGCATGCATGGGATGAGGCATTTTTTTTGTGAAGGCAGCAGATTCCACTGTTTACATATAGGCTTAGAGAAAGACCTTGAGATTGCGTATGGATGTACCTGAGAAACCACACCCGAATTCATGAGAATTGCTCTTGATATAGAAACAGCAGTAATAACACGTTCCCCGTGGACAACAAAACCTGACTATGAAGTATAATAATGAGCGCCACACCATGATCATGAAAACGAAGCACACGTTGTGTCGATCCACATCCCATCCCAACACAAAAAACTCCTTCTCAGGACTGTTCATGTGTTCTGGAGATAACGTAGCAGGCTTTGTTCTTGAGAAAAATCGTTCGGGGATGAAGTATGCGCCAGACGAACGTTGTAAGAGCTCATTGACAAAGAAAATGACACCGTTGACTCTGATGGTTGGTGTTACTAGCTCTGGAGGTATATCAAGAAGCATCTTCTCGGCATGAAATACTTCAGATATGGTGCTACAATCTTCAGGATAATCTTGTATGCAGTATCAAGTAAGTGGATTTGCGTAGTCCTGTAGATAATTGTTGGAAGAATGCCACCTTATAATATATGAAACTTACTCTTGCTATGGCTTTGCTGACGTCATTCAGGTAGTACACATTGCCGGACGTGGTAGTCACTTTCTTAGTTGGGTGGCTAACGAGTTCTTCGACATGTTTCTGACATTTTTGCAAGGCATACAAACTTGGGATGCCAGTGGCTCAAAGTTCCTTAGCCCACTGTAGTACAGTGATCTTTTGAGCGTCAGAAAAACGGAGTCGTGGGGATGTGAATAGTAAATGAGTCAAAAACATCTACAAAACATCTCTGAATTTCTCTCGAAGCCAAATTTAAGAGAACTCACTTCCATCGACGGCCAGGGATATGTGGGTGCATCTTCAGGTACAGACAGAGAGCGAGTCCCATTAATCTGAAGTTGGTTCCCATGTACCATATCCGAAGTCTTCTCAACATTTTCCGTGTCCACTCTATCTTCCCTATCGTCTTCTTCATGAGGACCGTCGCACCCCTCAAAAAGTTCCCTCTCGATATCGTCATCAATCCCTTTCTCTTCGTTGTATTGCTCTTCCCGAAGATCTTCACAGCTCGCCCAGGAATGTCTGCTATCCACACCATCCATTTCAATTCCAATAGGATGATCTGTGATATTGATCGTTTGACTATTGATCATAGGCATCCAAAGTTGGTTGAAAGGAATAGGTCTGTCTTCATTCTCTGTATTGTTACGAATCGTGTCCTGGATGGTTTCATGAGGCTCATTTCTTGCGTTGTCTTTTGAATAGGTAGAATCAATGTTGGGTACAAGGTCTGCAGGCTCGGGATCAGAGAGGCCATCCGCAGGATCAGGCTCAAGCTCAACGAAGCTGTCCGCTGTATCGTGCTCAAACTCGAAGCCATCTGCTGGCCGATTGGGCCCAGGATTGTCCACAGGCATAACTTGCGAAGGCCCTGCTAGGGGTATAGACAGCGGAGGAAGGCCTAGGTAACGAGGAATGACAGAAAGGGAGAGGTACTGAACATGTTGGATGTGTCTCTGAGACATTTCGTGCTGCTTTGCATTGTTGGAAGTCATCTTTGGTGGTACGCCATTCCGTAGAGGGCAAATACGACATGTAATATGCATGCCGTCCACTGTAAAGACTAGAAAACGTGAAACTTGTGGCATTAGAGAAAGATACATAGCAAACTTACTGCGAGGATCGAGTTTATCTGCATACTTGGGCATTTTCAGTCGACGTTGAAGCTTGAAGCCCAAAGGACTTAGCAAAATTTGTGAGAGTTTGCTTATCTAACCAACATCCCAAATGACTGTCATTACAACTTCAGTCAGCTTTGCAAATCAGGTTGTAAAGAGTCATCAGAAATCAGTCCTAAAGACATTCACTATCAGCATGTCGTTCATTGGCGAGCTTCCAGCATCCTTATCTTGTGAGGTTGTGAGTGATTATTGCCGGTAATATGAATGTACCGTTCATTTAAAATTTGTTGTGAAATAGCCTCTCCAGATTTCCATGACACTCCCCAGCCAGTTTGCAAACCACACTCTACCTGTTATCAAGGTTAATAGCAACCCACCTGAAGAACCTCGGTGTCAGGGAAATCCCGTTGGGAAGCCCTTCGCACTACCTCAGGACACTTCGCAGCACGTTCGCATACATTTACATCCCTTTACGACACTTCCTATTGTCCATAGTACATTAGCTCACCCTCCATTGTCCTCTTAAGCACATTGTGATGGACTAGTATATATACTCAACCTGGTGAGGAGATCCCTTAGGTTTTTCTCTTTGGATCTCCCTCACCAGGTAAGACCCACTTGTATTTAGCACTTCCTTTATATATACTCACTTTGGATCTCCCTCACCAGCCCTGTGAATCACTTTCGCGCCTCAGCTAAGGAATTCGCAGTGCTGTTAAGGTCGCCCTTACAGCAGAAAAACCTCAACTTCGAGTACCAGGTGTAGGCAAGGCGCAATTCCGCGCTTCATAGCATTTCGCAGCGGTTTGGACACTGCCTTGCCCACCTCCTCCTCTGAAAATAGCTTCGCAGATACTCCCTCACCATCCCAGACTCTATCAGCAATGGATCAGGAGAGGATTGCCGCACTAGAGTCCGTGGTGACGAAGCAAAGTGAACAAATCCAAGCCACCAACACAGCACTCCAACAAATTCTGGCAAAACTAAACAACCTTGAATTCCCAGCCCCAGCACCTCCCCAAGAAGCCCCTCGCGCCCCCACACCAGCAAAACATGAACAAACACATTTGTGCCTGAAGCCGAGTGCTCCAGACGACTTCAATGGTGACTGTGTGAAAGGAAGGGCTTTCCTGAATTCATGCAACCTGTACATGGCCATCTGCGACTCGGACTTCCCAGATGATCAAACAAAGATCCACTGGATGCTCTCCTACATGAAAACAGGACGAGCAGCCATTTTCGCAGATCGCACCCTGCGATACGAAATAAAAACAGAAAACAACCGTTTCGCCACCTTCGCAATGTTTCGCGATGTATTCGTCAACGACTTCTGCCCCGAAAACAAGTCCACAAACACCCTGATGCAGCTCGAATCAGACAAGTACTTCCAAGGGCGAAGAAACGTCGAGGAATACATAGATGAGTTTGAAACACTCATCGACATCACTGGCTACACAGATGAACTGGCCATCATCATAAAATTCTGTTGAGGATTAAATGCATCCATCCAAGACAAGATCGCAGAAGCAGGAAGAGACAGACCTGCATGAGGCAGCGAGACGACTGGACCACAATCGCCTTGCCAACGAGGCCTTCCACTCTGCCTCATCTCGCTGAACAAACCACCTTGCGGTACCCCCTCAGCGAAACTTCCTTTCACGAGCTTTTGCAGCCAACCCTGCCCCACCGAAGCCCTCACAGCCACTGGCACAGGGGATACCGATGGACATCGACTCCTCCCGCATGAAACCAACCCCACAGAACTGCTACCGCTGTGGGAAACCAGGACACATCGCGAAAGAGTGCCCCCTCCACTACAACATTCGCCACATGACCACAGAGGAAAGAGACAACCTCCTGGAGAACCTGTTGGTATCCAAAGATGCGGTGTTGGAGGACAGCGAAAGCTCTCTGCAGACAGTGGTTGAGGATTTTTAGCTCAACAGCAGGTGAATAGCATGCCCCTGCTGTCTTCGCACAACAGATTCACACCCTTACTTGTACATAACATACCCGAAAATGAATGTGAATCAGTTCCAACAAAAGACATGCAAAATCCTCCCACTCCAGCCAACCCTCCCTCTAAAAACCCAAAACTTCGCAGACCCACCTCCGAGAAGCACCTGCCACACAAGTTCATCATCACAACCACCCCTAGCGAACACTTGCTGATAGTAGACATCGAAATCGAATCAGCAGACAACGGAGTCCGAGTGCGAACTACCTCTCTGGTAGACTCCGGAGCCACAGGAATGTTCATTGACTTGGAATATGCTTGCACAAACAACATCACTACATGACGATTGACCTGCCCTATCCCAGTGTTTAATGTTGACAGCACTGCAAACGAAGCCGGCATGATCCGCAAAATTGCAGATGTCATCCTTCGCTTTGATGGACATGCAGAACGAGCGACCTTCGCAGTCACCCAACTGGAAAAACAGTCGACAATCCTGGGATACACATGGCTTCGCCAGCATAACCTGGACATCGACTGGTCACGCAAAGAAGTTCACATGACCCGCTGCCCCTCACAATGCAACACCTGTCAGTCGAAACTACAAGATGAGCGAAAGCTAGAATGCATCATGACAGCCCGAATTCGCGCATGCCGACTGGGAGAAATGCCTGCCCTAATCGAGGATGTAGACGACGACGAAGAGACCCCCCCCGGTATGCGAAACTCCCTCCAATTTGAACCCAACCCCTTTGGACTCCACCCGGATGACAATCACGACCAGGATGTAGAGATCGAAGAAGGAGATCGCATTTTCGCAGCCACTATCTACCCCCAGGATACAAACCTTTTCGTCAGAGCCACCTCCACTGTCTCAACTCGGTTAGCAGAAGCACACGCGAAGAACTCAGACATAAAATCCTTTCGCGATACAGTCCCGAGCCACCTCCACGAGTTCGAAGACATCTTTAACAAAGGCTCGTTCGATAGCCTGCCAGAGCAAAGAAAATGGGACCACGCGATTGAGCTAGATCGAGACCCAGAGCCCGGCTTCAGAAAGGTCTACCCCATGTCCTTGGAAGAGCAAGCCAAGATAGACGCTTTCCTCGAAGAAGCTCTCGTAACAGGTTGCATCCGCCCTTCCAAATCCCCCATTGGCACACCAGTCTTCTTCGTCAAGAAAAAGGATGGCAAGCTTCATTTCGTACAAGACTACCAGGCACTGAACGCTATCACACAAAAAAATCGCTACTCCCTCCCCATTATTGATGACCTCATCCATCGACTCAAAGGCGCAAAATACTTCACCAAACTCGATATACGTTGGGGATACAACAATGTCCATATCCACGAAGGTGACGAATGGAAGGCAGCGTTTTGCACGAACTGCAGCCTCTTTGAACCTCTGGTGGTGTATTTCGGACTGACCAACAGTCCTGCAACCTTCCAGACAATGATGAATAAGATCTTCCAGGATCTCATTACCCAAGGTGTGGTCTCCATCTACCTAGACGACATCCTCATCTACACCAACACCCTGGAGGAACACCGACACATCACACGAACTGTCCTGGAATGAATGCGCGAACATAAACTCTACCTATGCCCAGAAAAATGCAAATTCGAACAAACCCGCATCGAGTACCTTGGGGTCATCATCTCGCAAGACAAAGTGGAGATGGACCCGGTCAAAATCGCCGGAGTCGCGGAATGGCCTGCCCCAAGCAACAAGAAAGAGGTGCAGTCCTTCCTAGGCTTCACTAACTTCTACCGCCGCTTCATCGCAGACTTTTCGCACCATGCCCGCCCGCTATTTGACCTCACCAAGAAGGATTCGCAGTTCTCCTGGACCACCCAAGAAGAAGACGCCTTCGCGAAACTCAAGGGAATCATCACCTCAGCACCAGTTCTCACCCTCCCGGACCACGACCAACCTTACCACCTAGAAGCAGACGGCTCAGGGGTCACAACAGGTGCAGTACTCTCACAGCTCTCACCCGAGGATAACAAATACCACCCAGTCGCCTTCCTCTCAAAATCCCTCTCCCCAGTCGAGCGAAACTACGAAATACATGACCTGGAAATGCTGGCGATTATTCGCGCACTGGAAGAATGGTGACACTACCTTGAGGGAGCCCACCACCCCATTGAGATACTGACAGACCACAAGAACCTCGAATACTTTCCCACTGTGCAAAAGCTCAACCGCAGGCAAGCTAGGTGGTCACTGTATCTCTCCCATTTCAACTTCACCCTCCAACACAGACCCGGACGCTCCATGGGCAAGCCAGATGCCCTATCCCGCAGAGCAGACCATGGCTCTGGCCGCAAAGATAACCAAAACCAGACCCTACTATCCCTGGAACTCTTCCGCATTCATGCCCTTTCAGGTCTAAATGTCAAAGGGGAGGAGAAGGACATCCTCACAGACATCTGCCGCACCCTGCAAAACGGCGAACTGGAGCAACCTGTGGCCAAGGCAGCTCACAAATTAGCAAAAGATCGCAAACGTGGGACAATTCACAGCGCAGAATGGTCAATGCTAAACGACCTCCTCACCTTTCATGGCAAGATTTATGTCCCTAATGACAAGGATCTCCGCCACAGAATCATCAAACAGCACCACGATTCGCAAGTCGCTGGGCATCCAGGATGCTTCAAAACGCTCAAACTCGTCTCGCGCAATTACTGGTGGCCCCAAATGTCCCGCTACATTGGTATCTACATCAAAATGTGTGATTTGTGCAACCGCACCAAAATACAACACCACAAACCCACAGGTGAACTGCATCCTACAGAGATACCAAAGGAAAGGTGGGACAGAATCAGCGTAGACTTCATTGTGGAACTCCCGGACTCACATGGCTATGACGCAATCATGAACGTAGTTGACTTTGCAAGCAAATGGGCACACTTCACACCCACCCACACCACCATCACTGCAGAAGGAGCGGCGCGAATCTACCTCAGGGAAATCTGGAAGCACCATGGCCTACTGCAAAGCGTCACTTCCGATTGAGGCCCACAGTTCATCGCAGAATTCACTTGCGAACTGTACAGGCTTCTCGGGATCAAGCTCGCAACATCTACTGCCTACCATCCACAGACAGATGGACAAACCGAGCGTGTCAACCAAGAACTAGAGCAGTACGTTCAACTCTTCACCAATGAAAGACAGAATGACTGGGACGAACTCTTACCAATGGCCGAATTCGCTTACAACAACCACATCCACTCCTCCACACAGCAGACTCCCTTCATGCTAGATACAGGACGCGACCCGCAAATGGGCTTCGAACCAAGTCAACCACCTTCGCACCTGGAATCCATAAACAACTTCAAGGATCGCATGTCAAAGGGTCTAGAAGAAGCAAGGGCAGCACTCGCGAAGGCACAGCAAGAATACAAACTATACTACGACCGTCACAGAGAACCTGCGCCCAACTTCGCACCAGGAGACAAGGTCTGGTTGGACTCCAGCGACATTTGCACAACTCGCCCCTCCGTGAAACTCAGCCATCGACGCCTGGGACCCTTCGAGATTGAGGTGAAGGTGGGACACGGCACATATAAGCTCAAACTACCGGTCCCACTCCGACGCCTACACCCAGTATTCCCCGTAGTCAAACTCTCACTAGCCCCACTGGACCCTATCTTGGGGCAACACACCTCGCCTCCCCCCCCTCCAGAGCTTGTCGATGGCGAAGAGGAATTCGTGATCGAAGGAATCCTGGACAGCCGTATCTTCAACCGGAAACTCCGGTACCTCATCAAGTAGAAAGGCTACAGAATCGAACACAACAGCTGGGAACCCCACTCGCAAGTGTTTGCACCCGAAGCAGTCGCGAAGTTCTACTGGCTACACCCAGGTGCCTCTCGCTATATCCGCTCCTTGGTTTTCGAAAAAATCCCCTTCTCTCATGCAGATATCTCTCCCTGGTGGCTGTCAGGGAAATCCCATTGCGAAGCCCTTCCAAGCACTGCGAAGTCTTTCGCACTACCTCAGCACACTTTGCAGCACGTTCACATACATTTACGTCCCCTTACAACACTTCCCATTGTCCATAATACATTAGCTCACCCTCCATTGTTCTCTTAAGCGCATTGTAACGGACTAGTATATATACTCAACCTGGTGAGGAGATCCCTTAGGTTTTTCTCTTTGGATCTCTCTCACCAGGTAAGACCCACTTGTACTTAGCACCTTTCTCATATATACTCACTTTGGATCTCCCTCACCAGCCCTGCGAATTACTTTCGCATCTAGATAAGACACTTCACAGCGCTGTTTAAGGTCACCCTTACAGCAGAAAAACCTCCTTTCGAGTACCAGGTGTAGACAAGGCGCAATTCCACGCTTCATAGCTTTTCGCAGCGGTTCGAACACCACCTCGCCCACCTCCTCCTCTGAAAACAGCTTCACAGACTCTCCTTCATCACCCCAGACTATATCAGCAATGGATCAGGAGAGGATCGCTGCACTAGAGTCCGTGGTGATAAAGCAGAGCGAACAAATACAGGCAACCAACACAGCTCTCCAACAAATTCTGGCAAAACTAAACAACCTCAAATTCCCAACCCCAGCACCTTCCCTCTTAACCCCTCGTGCCCCCACACCGGTGAAACAGGAACAAACACGTTCGTGCCTGAAGCCGAGCACCCCAGACGACTTCGACGGTGACCGCGCGAAAGGCAGGGCCTTCCTAAACTCGTGCAACCTGTATATGGCCATCTGCAATTCGGACTTCCCAGACGATCAAACAAAGATCCACTGGATACTCTCCTACATGAAAACAGGACGAGCAGCCATTTTTGCAGATCGCACCCTGCAACACGAAATAAAAACAGGAAACGACTGTTTCGCCACCTTTGCGACATTTTGCGACATATTCATCAATGACTTCTGCCCCGAAAACGAGTCCACAAACACCCTGATGCGGCTCGAATCAGACAAGTACTTCCAAGGGCGAAGAAACGTCGAGGAATACATAGATGAGTTCAAAACACTCATTGACACCGCTGGATACACAGACGAGCTGGCCATCGTCATAAAGTTCCGTCGAGGGTTAAACGCATCCATCCAGGATAAAATCGCAGAAGCAGGAAGAGACAGACCTGCGGACAACAACCCAGACGACTGGTATGAGGCAGCGAGACGACTGGACCGCAATCACCTTGCCAACAAGGCCTTCCACTCCGCCTTATCTCGTCGAACAACAAACCACCCTGTGGCACCCCCTCCACGAAACTTCCTTTCGCAAGCTTTCGCAACCAACCCTGCCCCGCCAAAGCCCTCGCAACCACTAGCACAAGGAGTACCGATGGACATCGACTCCTCCCATGCGAAACCAACCCCACAAAACTGCTACCACTGTGGGAAACCAGGACACATCGCGAAAGAACGCCCCCTCCGCTACAACATTCGCCACATGACCACAGAGGAAAGAGACGACCTTCTGGAGAACCTGTTGGCATCAAAAGACGTGGCATTGGAAGACAGCGAAAGCTCTCCGCAGACAGTGGTTGAGAATTTTTAACCTAGCAGCAGGTGAATAGCACGCCCCTGCTGTCTTCGCACAACAGATTCGCACCCTTACTTATACATAACATACCCGAAAATGAATGCGAATCATTCCCTGCGAAAGACATGCAAAGTCCTCCTACTCCAGCCAACCCCCCTCCAAAAAGCCCAAAACTTCACAGACCCACCTCCGAAAAACGCCTACCACACAAGTTCATCATCGCAACCACCCCTAGCGAACACTCGTTAACAGTAGACATCGAAATCGAATCAGCAGACAACAGAATCTGAGTGCGAACTACCTCCCTGGTAGACTCCGGAGCCACAGGGATGTTCATTGACTCAGACTATGCTCGCACAAACAACATCACTATGCGACAACTGACCTGCCCCATCCCGGTGTTTAACGTCAACGGCACTGCAAACAAAGCCGGTATGATCTGCGAAATCGCAGATGTCATCCTTTGCTTCGATGGACATGCAGAGCGAGCAACCTTTGCAGTCACCCAACTGGGAAAACAGTCGATGATCCTGGGATACACATGGCTTCGCCAGCATAACCCGGACATTGACTGGTCACGCAAAGAAGTTCACATGACCCGCTGCCCCCCACAATGCAACACCTGCCAGTCGAAACTATGAGACAAGCGAAAGCTAGAATGCATCGCAACAGCCCGAATTCGCGCATGCCGACTAGGAGAGATGCCTGCCCTAATTGAGGATGTAGACAACGATGAAGAGACCCCTCCCGGTATGTGAAACTCCCTCCAGTTTGAACCCAACTCTTTCAGACTCCACCCGGATGACAATCACAACCCAGATGTAGAGATCAAAGAAGGGGACTGCATTTTCGCAGCCACCATCTACCCCCAAGATATAAAGCAGTTTGTCAGAGCCACCTCCACTGTCTCAACTCGGTTAGCAGAAGCACACGCAAAGAACTCAGACGCATAATCCTTCCGCGATACAGTCCTGAGCCACCTTCACGACTTCAAAGACATCTTTAACAAAGGCTCGTTTGACAGCCTGCCAGAGCGAAGAAAATGGGACCACGCGATCAAGCTGGATCAAGACCCAGAGCCCGGCTTCAGAAAGGTCTATCCCATGTCCTTGGAAGAACAAGCCAAAATGGACACTTTCCTTGAAGAAGCTCTCGCAACAGGTCGCATCCGCCCTTCCAAATCCCCCATCGGTGCACCAGTCTTCTTCGTCAAGAAAAAGGATGGCAAGCTTCGCTTCGTACAAGACTACCAGGCACTGAATGCTATCACACGAAAAAACCGCTACCCCCTCCCCATTATCGATGACCTCATCCATCGACTCAAAGGTGCGAAATATTTCACCAAACTCGATATACATTGGGGATACAACAATGTCCGCATTCGCAAAGGTGACGAATGGAAGGCAGCATTTCGCACGAACTGCGGCCTCTTCGAACCTCTTGTGATGTACTTTGGACTAACCAATAGCCCCGCAACCTTCCAGACAATGATGAACAAGATTTTCCAGGATCTCATTACCCAAGGTGTGGTCTCCATCTACCTAGACGACATCCTCATCTACACCAACACCTTAGAGGAGCACCAACGCATCACACGAACTGTCTTGGAACGAATGCGCTGATACGCATTATATCAGTTCACGTTCGGAATCGCTCACTTTACCACTTTCGAACAGCACAGGTCCCTTGCGAAAGAGCCAAGTTCTACAAAATCGAACTCTTCGCAACATTCGCACTTCGCATGCCACTTCGCAGCTTCGCACAGCTCTATTCAGCCACAGCCCCTCCCATTGTTGCATACAGGTCCATTCTCTTGCTTTGTGCCACCACCTTTCATTATTTCAGATCGATATCCATTCACACACCTTCCACATGCCACTTCTTTTATTCTACCACATTGCCCTCTTTTGTTCTCATTATATAAATAGGCCGTACTTTCTAGACGAATACAAGTTACTTTTCCCCCTCAAGTTCAGATCTAAGTCACCTCTAGTTCTCACTCGTTTAGCCATATCAAGCACGAAGTCTCTATCGTTGACTTTACCTTAGTTCACTTGCGAAGTTTCTTAGCATTCGCACTCCAGCCTTCGCACTCGTCCTCTTGTCTTCG
>QLPE01000163.1:0-45398 GCA_003314125.1 Hygrophorus russula | reverse complement strand
CGCCACTAGGGCGGAACGGAACAACAAGCGTAAATAAAGGAGATAGGGGCATATCGTACTTAATATTGTCACTTAGCGCTTGGCGCTCAGCCATGACACTGACACTTAAAAAGTTGTAGTTTATTCTCTCGTTTGCCTCATCGTAAATTATCAACTGTATGCATGAAAATTTGCAAGTAACCGCGGTTGGATCAGTATACTTTCTGCTCAGTGACTTCCGTCAAGCAAGAATTCTTCGCTGCTAGCATTAATCATGCATGCATGACAGATCATTTTTATTAAAGCCAACGGTATCGGAAGATTCAGCTACAAGTCAGTGAGGTACTTGCGCCGGGGTAGAACCTAGGACAGAGGCATCAGCATGATCAAACATGTCAGAAAATATATGCCCACCAGAAGGTTACACCTAGAATGACATAAAGACCTGTATAGCACAAGTGTTAGCTTGCGCGGATTGGTCATCGCTAACAGCCTTACACATCAATATCATCCCCTCCAACCAATTACTCTTGCCATCTTGTACGACGTAGTTTACGGTTAGAACTGGATGATCGAAGTCAGTAGGCATTTCGTAGTCTAATACAACAAGCGCACCGGATAGGAAAAGTGTAACGGACTGATAGGGGTCGAAAAGGAGTGTGAGAGGCTTCCCAAGGATCCAACCAAGGGTAACAATAAAGCTAAGAAGGGATTAGCAACGTTCAGGCTAACACAGGAGGGAAGCCCACGGAATAACGAAAAGGGCGATTTGCTATCAGGACAAAAATGAGTATACGCCTTTGTCGGAAAAATACGAATACTTACAATACTCGAGCCAACTGCGACGCCCAAGCTGAGCGTAAGCTTATCCTTGACTGATACTGTCACAGCTGTCACATGTTCTGAACCACATCGTGAGTTCTAGCATAGCCGCATAGCCGCATAAAGGAAAAGCGCACCTGCAGCGTTGCCGACGATGGGAAGTAGTATCACACCAACAAACTCTTTGCTAATGTTGCCACTTTGTGTCAGACCATCAACCGAGTCCACAAGCCATTCAGCTGTGACAGCCACGAGCTACATCACATCACGTCAATTCCCGATGTAAATCCTAAGGAAAGGAACAACATACCGCCGTCACACAAGCTAATAGTACGATTGTCACCGGCACGCTCATCTTCGGCTCCTCCGGCTCCTCCATCGTCGCCTCCGACGGGGGCACGTGCCTAAACTTCGTCAAAAACCCGCCTTTCGGCTTGCCTTTGTACTGTATCGATTTGACGACATCATTGCCGCTATCAAGGTAAAGAGATGCGTGTGAATGGAGTTGAAAGTACAGGTACGACCCATAGACTAGGTAGAAGAGCTTAGTTAGTTTGACCCCCTTGACGGACGACTACAACGCAAACTCTTACTAAACAGGAGAATGATGGCAACCTGAGAACAGAATCATAAGTATGCCCGGGAGGCAACATCAGAACTTGCTCACGCCGCGGCTAAGTTTCAGGATCTCTGGGTTCTCATCCGTGCCTGAATTCGCAAGCGCTAGATGAAACGCAGCGGGCAGTAGGACAGCAATGACGCTAACGGTTAACAACGATGAGTTGAGTTGAGTAGCACCTGAAAAGAGCCCTCGAACAATGAGGAACTAGCGAGTATAAGTATTGAGATTGTCGGAGACGCACTCAACCCAAACCCTTGTTCGGAGAATCGCATACCACCAGCGAAGAAGCACATGCCCAAAACGAGTACTATGGATATATAGTTAGCGATAATGGTAGGTCCCGGCGAAAGAGAAGCTTACGTAGATTACTCAATATGGAACCAACCACTGGATAGAGACAGGCATCAGTATTCATCGTCGTCACAAGACTGAGATGAAATTGCGTACGAGAAGATTGCACGATAGACAGTTGGCATTTGACTAAAGCAATTATCTGCAAATTACACAGTGAGGAGCACTCCACGATAATGAATTTGATACACACGGCAACAATAAGTTCGACGCTTTACAGATTAGCAACAAATGTCAACTTTAATTGTTCATCTAAAACTTCTAGTCGACTCACGCATTGCCCTAACACCGTAAGATTAGAAACATATTGACAATGGGAGACAATACAGCCAGTCTCACCAGTGTTGCATTCAGGAGGCCTGCAATTGTTTGACCCACACGCATCGAGAGCTCGTCGGTGGCAAAGGCCAACAGCTAGAGACATAGATATTAGACGCGTTACAGCAATATTTAGTTCACCTAACCTTTGCTAGGGGTATGATCGAAAGAAACGAGACTAATGGTAGAAGTAAGGTTGTGAACACCTGAAGCAAAAAAAAAGAACGACATACAGACAAATATGAGGGTATCTCTGTTCGTCATAGTGTGTGGTAAAGCGAAATGCAGCGCCCACTGGAGATTATTCATAAACTGGGATGGCTGCTGAAATACAAGAAATATAATTACCGATACTGGTATGAAGAACAGTAGTAGATTTATCCCTGTCCGACACGACAACCAGTTTTGACGCAGTCTTTAGAACTGAATGAGGCGACATACATGAGCTGGTCAAAATGGCGACTAGGCTTTTCCAAGCAGTGGGGGCGGGTGCGAGTGGCCTCTCGGCTTTGCATACGTCGCAAAAAAAATATCATAAGCAAACATACACTGGGGTGTAAATTAAGACTCACGTTGGAGCATAGAGGTGGCCGCCCTGACAAGACGAGATGGTATTGGAAATGTATCATCTACTGTCTTTGAATGTCTCTGTGACGGCGGGACATCTTCTACAAGTACGCCACTTGGTTGAGGATCGCTATTAGCACGCCTGCTTAATAGTTGACTGTCAGAATCTGCAAAATTATATCAAATACAAATTATGGGTAGGCATGGAACGCTAGGCTCACCCATTAACAAACACGCGGTTCCTTGAAGGTAGAAACGAAGATGAAATGCTGTGCCGACGTTCCCTCAATGGCCAAGACTCCTGTTTTCAACTTCTTGGCATTACGTAACACGTCAGCCGACACGTGCTATAGAACGGAGTCAAAAATGATTTTTCGTTTGTCAAATAAATAAATAAAAGTACTCATAAATGGTGGGGGATTACTGGTAACAGCCCAATTGATATCATCTGTATTCTTCATAGCCATCTTTCATTTGGACGCAGCCACATGTACCGGGCGCCGCAGCTTGCGACCCGTCATACCAACTAACTTTGGCACAGTTATCGTCATGCCGAGTTACAGAAGCCACCGGCTGGAACTATGCGTGCACCTTCTAAAAATGGTCAACCCCTCATCATATAAACTTGTCGAGGACTCAGCACTATTCCCTCACCGAGTTCAACTTGAAGTTCTCGACAAGTTCATCAGCACTGACATGTACTGCCAGTGGTATGTTTTGCCATAGACTTGCTGTACAGTACAATGTCGTAATTCCGACCGGTTATCCCCTCCGAACGCCTCGAAAATTTCCAATAAGTCCGGCTGTGCTAAAATTTCTTCCATATCTGCGTAAGTGAAAACATGCATTAACATTAGCAAAAAAAATAGGGACGTAAGTTACAAAGCAGGAAGAACGAGAGCACATTCAAGCTTAAACAGTGTAATAAAAAACAGCACTCGTATTTAAAACGTCAAAATCGTTATAATACGACCCAGAAAATATGACGGAAGCTACCAAATGCATTGCGTGGATATAAAAAAGTCTCTTGTGAATGATGAATGCAATTAACCCTGATAAGCAAAAGAAACAGCGCCATATAAACCATCTTCACGGCCAAGCATTCCGTAACCATGTAATATCTGTATCCGGAAAGTTATATCAGCGGAACGACACCACCAAAAATGCGAACCAACCTCCATCTTCCTTGCATGCCAGCCGATGCCAGTGCTCACGTTCCCATTTGCGTCTGCCCACTTTTCCATCTCCTGTCTTAACGGATGATCCTCTTCCAAATCCCTCCGCAAAACGCTTCCCTCCTGCCCAGATCCCACAGAGGAGACCCATCCGCTCGCCATGTCGACATACCACCCTCTCCCGCCTTTACTCTTCACAATCCTCCAGGAACCGGCACCAACACCAAGCCCGCTCAACATTTGGGTGGACAGCTCTATGACACGTAACCTCGTCGGCGGAGGGAACGCGGGGGAGGATGAATTCAGGCTAAACGAAAATGGGGGGGTGCACAACGGTCGTATAATTTGAGTATGCAACGCCACAGACGCTTGCCTAGGTGACCCTCCCAGTCCAGCAGCTGTCCCGAATCGTCGTCCGCAGTCTAGCTCCGGCGACGTAGAAATCAATGTCACCACTTCCACATTGGGCGCTTTGCTCGCGAGAAATTCTGAAATTACTTTTAATTCGAGATTTGGCATGTATGACAGCCCTAGTGAGCGCAGATTTGGCTGTGGTCGGCATACGCGTAAAAGCAGTGCCTCTGTGAGCGGAGCGCTCGACAGATCCAAATACACAAGTTTGCCACTAGTAAAACAAGGGGCAAGAGCCAAGATATTTCGGAGGTCTTCGTCAGAAAGGGGCGAGGAAAACGTCATGTCTCCGTACAGTGACAATTCTGTGATTTGGCTGGCAACTGGAGAATGTATCAAGAAGTTTTTGATACATTCACCACTAAGCCGAATACATCTGGCCAAACCGAGCGATTTCAGGCGGACCGTGGGGGATTCACCAAGAGCAGAAAGTAGCTCAGGTGTAACACGGGTGCCGGAAAGGTCCAGGTGGGTCAAAGATGGACATGCAAGGACGAATGGGGTGAGAATGCGGGGTAATATGGATTTAACCCCACGTAATCCGAGACGCTGAATGCCGGGTAGCATCAGCGGTTGATCCTGACCCATACGAGAAAAATTATTGATGCGCCCGCCTTCGCCGTAGTATTCATGGTTGTCGCCTGAGTTCGATTCGGGGACTGGAAGTAAGTAAGCGGTGACGAACTCTGTCAGAGCATTAACAAAGACGGCGCTGACGCATCCTGTTAGGTCAACGGCCTCGAGGTCTCTACATTCTCGCCTTCGCTCCTGGTCTTCCTCTTCTCCAGCATCAATCGTATCGAGAATTGTGAGCACACGACCGCGTGATGGACGACCTCTGCCGCGAGAAGGCGCACCGCGGAGAAATAGTTCCTTGATGACGGGAAATGTCAAGGCTCCATCCATGTATTCCGTTGCACCAAATGCGGTAAGGTTGGGCATTTCCTACCAAAAAAAGTTTAATGCAGGCTAGCAAAGCATAATGAATCTTACAGACCTTAAGTATTGCTTCGATACGATCTCCTGTTACAAACCGACTATTAGCCCCTGGGAAGGATGTTAAGATGAGCCTAAGGAAAGAAAGAAGAGTAGATAGTGTACCTTCTTCTACAGACCGTCGCATTCCGATGGTACGAAAATGGTTGAAATCGAGGTGATGAATGAAGCGTCCAGGACGAGGGTCATAAGGTGTGGGCACTACACCTCTTTTTGAGCATTGGCTGGAAAAATAAATAAACAAATTTACCGTATACGCCAGGTTCCCTACGTTCCATAACATTTTGTACTGCTTTGCTTATGGACCTCATGATCTTCCACCGAGCAGGGCTGTGGCTCTTGTTCCTGAGACGCCTCGGGCTTGGGTCACGAGAAGCCGGGGGAGAAAGCAATTCTGGGGGTATGGAACTATCAGGCCCACTCAGTGAAGCAAGAATGCTCTCCTCAAATTCCAATGCTGTTACTTTATCCGGAGGAGAGGTATTTGAGGCCATAGCCGCATCTGCAGCTGCTTTTATAGAGTTTCCCACAGCCAAAGCTGCTTGTTCTACTGTTACATTGTCGTCGTTCCAGGAAATCTCGTCCACAAGAGCAATCCAACTACGAGGAAGTCGAACCTCGATTTTGCGCCAAAGCCAAGGTGCAGCAGCTTGGTACCAAGCATGGTTTACCAAACAGAGGTTGGCAAGGGTGAGCCTGGTCAATGGCTCAGACCAGTTTGCAGGTGGTACAGAGGAAGGAAGAGAGGTTGGTATGCCATAATCTTTGAGTACGAGTGGATCGAGCGACGGAATGGAAGGAGGAAGGCCCGCTGCGTAAACCTGAGCACAAATTGCAAAGAATAGTTCAGGAGGGAACAGGACGACAGAAACCATGGCTGCACTGGAATGACTTACATTTCAAGGCCGGATCCTAGTTTATATTGTGTGTCAAGTGAATCATGTGATCAACGGCTTGCCCTGACAATTTTCACAGGTGAATACTTATATGCGGGGTTCGAGAACGGGGCACCTTAGTTCAGGGTCTAATATCATTTGCGGGGAAAGACGTAAGTATCGTAGCGGTTCTTCTGGTTACCGACGCTACCCATTCTAAAATACATGTGAAACGGCCAGCGCAAGGCCATGACAAACTATTCGATGCTTGGCTCAAATATTCTTCTTTCCGTGTTATCCCGCCGAACGGGAACATGGTCAGCCGTTTGAATGCCATAAGACGGGGGTGTGTTCGTAAGTCAATTGGATTCATTATTCTGCGGACAAAGTTCATGACAACGACACGTCCGACTCGTTACGAGGAACAACACCATCAGATTCCTGCAAACCATGGGACCAGTATAATGGACCACGAGGCCAGATGAGGTTTCACCGTGATGACGGCTCACCCGTTTGCTCCACTCCCAAATGCGCTGACGCGCCCCCAGACTAGTCATCACGTCCGACTTGAAAGTCCACTGAACCACACCTCCAAGTTATGGCCGATGCAAATTATGACCGATCCAGCCATGAACAGATCCATTGGCTACCGGACCATCTATCCGACGTTTGAACCTGAGTACTGTAATGGGTTGTGATCCGACTTGTTTGGTCATGTGGCCTATGAACTTCAAGCTTCACCGTGACTCCGGCGAAAGATGACAATTTTATGACAAATGGGTATTCTATATACACGTTCAGGGCAACAGGGTCACTCACCAACGTCCTACAATTCGAAGTAGTGCTACAGTCTCACCGAAATAGCGAAATAAGACGATTGTCTGTACCCCTGTATCGTTTTAGGCATCCATGTCCCATTCATCCCACATTGGGTCTACCCGGGTGGACAGTTCCGCGGTTTCAAGCAACTCCACAATCTTATCACCCACTCCTTCCATGTTATTTTCCTTATCCCTCATAGAAAGTAAAATCGTGCCATCTGTACCCTCCCGTAAGCCGCAGTGTAATAGCCGTATATCACTTGCTTCGATAACCTGCACGAGCCTCCCCGTGTTCACGTTTCTGATTTCGACAAACTCGGACGAGATGAGCAGGACGAGCTGACCGCAATAGGCATAGGACGTTGCTTTAGTTTCCCATCTCAGGAAGCCCGACGAGCGACTGGGGACGCCGTGTCTTGTGATGTAGCAACCCATCACTATCTGTATGTTAGTCTGTAAAGTGGCGGAACTTTTGCTTCTCTTACCGTCATATAACACCAGAAGTTCCTTGGCATCACATCGAACAAGGCCGATTGGTTTCGCGCCATCGCATCGTGCTTTCAGATCGGCCATTGGCAAGTTCGAACCGACAGCGCTCCAGTCCGGGACTAATGTCACAGCCGATTTCGCTAGGCTAGTTATTACTAGGTCACTAGGCACTTGGAGGTTGCTAACAACGGCAACGTACTTGGTAGGATCAACGATGAGCATGCCTCTATCTGTACTTACTGCGACGGTTTTCACCAAAGGAGAGATGTCGTATGCGTCCTTGGGTACATACATGGGCTGTTCACTCGAAGATGAGGTAGGTTTGGCGTGCGAGCTAAGAACACTGGCATACCTCACCAAATGACCTAAACGACATTGGCCCTCCACTTGTCTTTCTTGGGCTTATGTGAGCTTCGGAAGGATGGACAGCCTCTAAAGCGTGAAGAGTGGTCTGCATAAAACTTTTCGAGGCAAATATAACTGTTCCTCGTCAAAAGGGCTGCTCAAACATTCTGATCAACACTCGCCTATAGTATGACTCCTAACATGTGCCGTTCTCACAAATAGAACGTTCCCGTCCTGTCCTGCTATCTTCTCCATTGAAGCATCTAAGTTCTGCAGTGGCGATTGCCCTTGTGCCACGCGCGCGAGAAGATCCAACGAGTATGAAAGTAGCGTAGATTCAAAATGCACAATAAATTTATTGGAATTTTGGAGAACAGCGAGGGACGTTGGGTTTACATGCGCGAGGACTCTGCGAAAATCTATTGCGAGGTGAGTACCGGGCAATTAAATATCTAGAATCTATGGCTTGCCTGCTTCTCCTCGGACTGCGACATATATTCCTGCTGCGCAACCGACGGCAATGAACCTTTTCCCACCGCTTGCTGGACAGCGGGCAGGTTAATAGCAACTACAACGAGTAGTCGAGAAATTCACGAACAAAAAGGAGCTGCACAGGTAATTTTCCCTGTGAAGCGTGCGCCTGAGTTATAAGCCACCCGACCTTCTGCAACACGGAAGAACTTGTCGCTTAGAGGCTGAAGCTGAAACCACTAGTCGACCAAATAAGTTGAGCCAATGTGTACGATGCCTATAACGGTAAATTTACCAAATTTGCCTCTTGCCTCACTTTACGTACCCCAATAGCATTCACCAAGGAATCGTACCATTTCTGCCTCCCAGATTCACTGGTAGAATAGAGCGTGTATCGCCGATTTGATTTCGAAGATGCATGATAGATAGTAAATGGATAGAGTGATACATAGTGAAATCGCAGGCTGTCCAAGAGGCCCCTGTCATCCGAGTGTTCTTTGCGACTATCGGGGGGGTCGGTGAATGTGCCTAGGCGAAGGAATTCAAGAGGAATAGGCTGAGAAGTGACATGAAACGGGTAATGTAGCTTTGGGAATTATGGACTTACACGTGTGACTACGTGTCGTTTGATGACGCCATTGGGCCGAGTCTCCTCTCGTGTCATGATTACTGGACACAGGCAAATCAGTTCGTGGTGGATGCGATGTATTATAAGACCTAACGGAAGTTGTCTAGTAATGCAACATGTAGGTCCAGCCATCCACGCCAGTCCATTTCCGATCTTTGTCGCCGAGCAAGTGGACCTATGTGAACCACGGTGCGGCTTTCGTCATGTAAGTCCATGTCCTGTCATTTCCATTTTGCCATGAAGAGACTCTATAAAACAGCAAGGTGCGCACGATGATCTCCCCCTTCTGATACACCAGACTTTCGCATAATTCCCAGAATTTGACTTTGGATTCAGCAGACGCAATGCCTGGCTGCGTGCTTTTCATAAGCTGATTCAATATGGTCATGATAAGCGGCAGTGTCTCTAAGTCTGGATGTTCGGGATCCGTAAGCTTTAAGATGCGGTCCAAAACGAGGTTGAGTCGAGGAAGGCGGGTTGCAGGTCGTAACAAGAAATTGATTATATCGCTTTTATGGACTCGAGGATCCTGGGCACATTCCTGTATAAACCCCTGATATCTGGCATTACCCTTGAGCTCCTTGCGGTGGCAAGCTTCTGCCAGCGGGTAGTGTTTGATATAGGACTCATATTCGTCTCGGAATAGAAAACTGGCTAAAATGAGTTAGTGCTGATGGAAGTTGACTGACTGAGAGAAAGTACCATCGAGGATTATGTCGGCTACACTCTGCACAAGAGGGTGTTGTTCTCGCTGTCGTTCAAACAGAGCGCCCAACATCCGCCGATGATGAGCGAGGATCTCCTGGAAATTCCAGAATACTTCAGATATGAAGCCTGCTAGGCGATCTTCGGGGATAATAGACGGAGAGGCATTTTTCAAAGGATCGATGAATACCTGTCAAAATGAGGTTAGGCGGTAAGTGCATGAGACCACGATTGATGATACCTCTTGAACTAATTCAAGGTCAGAAACATAATCTCTCTCAGCCAAGAAGACCTCGAACAAGACAGACTGCCTTTCGACCTCTCGCTTCCCAAGTGCTTCCTGTGCTTCCGGTGGAACGAGACGATACCACTGTGCATCACTATCGGGTAGGTCCCCCACTTGAAACCGTCGCAAACCTTCTTCAGAGTCAAGGCTACAATCATCAAACAATGAACGAGAAATGTAGGGCATATTTTAAAAATACACACGACAGATTCGATAACTCTCGTGATAAGGATAAATCATGATTTGTTGACTGTAAATGTGACAGACAGACAATTAATATATGTCAACTGCTAGCATGGGGTGCATATCGGATAGGCACACCTCTCCACTGTCTTCTGGGTTATAAGACGAGGCTAACGAGACAGCAGACAAGTCCCTGTGTAAACGCGTAAAGGAACTCCCAACATCACTTTTGCTAGAACGGTGGTGCGGATACGGACTTGATCGCTGCGATGCAGATCGGCTGACGTCTGGTACGGGAAATGGAATAAGTCCAGGCCCGTTTTCAAAAACGCTAGCTGTCCTGTATGGACGACCAACGTTCGAAAATGACGGGTGTGCAGTCTCAGGTGAGTCATCAGCATCCCATGGATTGTCAAGATTGTTGTCCGCAGGGGTGATCTCGAACGAGTAGGGTGAATAAATATCTGGACTTGGCTGTATCGGAAGCTGGGGAACTGGAATATCAATATGGGGCTTTACATTCTGTCGATTGTTCCTCATTTCTGAGGTTTGCAAGCGTGAAAAATAAGTACCGTCCAGTGAGAGTTAGGGGACTCGAGTCACGGTGTTGTGCCTCTGTTTGCCTCAGACCTTTGACTCACGTCCTCGAGCGAGCGAGTCAGAGCACCAAGCTTAAAGTTTCTTATAGCTACGGGCTTCAAAACTTAGGTATCCGTCGTTGTCGGTCTCATCAGGTGAAATTGGGTGTTTTTTACACCAAATTACTGCTGTCTAATGTGTTTTTAAAGCATAACATCCTCTTCAAAAAAACGCTATCACACTGGCCAGCCTAAACTACTGAACCGGCGAGTGGAACATTAATCCATAACATATCGGTCGATCTGCAAAGGTGTTTACCCATTCTAGTCAATTCCTTGTCGCGAATTTATCGTTCGTTTAATGTCAAGTGCAATGCAGACCAACTTGATCAACGATCAGGACAGTGACAAGGAAGACTCTCTCTTTGGTTCTCCTCCGTCCTCTCCACTCAGAGGTAGGTCACCGGTCTTGGCGCTCCCAAGTGGGAAACAAAACGTGGGGACCATTGCACTTCCTGGTTCCCATATCTATTCTGAACTTCCAGTCAATCCACTAGCCTTGTCCGTGAGTCCTGCTTCTGAGCAAGCTCATCGACCTCCGGCCAAGTATATACACAATCAAGTACATATACCCGCATGCACGCCGTCAATTTCGCCTACAAACAACAACACGCAACCTCCAACTAGGGCGCCATCTGTTACTCGTAAACAGAAAGTCAAAGAAAGAGAAGGGAAGTCAACACCCCGACCCACACCTCCACCCATTCCATTGCCAGACCCAGACGCACCTCCGCCAGTCCACTTCTTACGAAATCAGCAGGCGCTATTGGGTACAGCTGGTCTTGTAGGAGGAGTCAACCCTGCCACATTATCCGTGCAGCGACACACGCGTGGCTCGACTTCCTCGAATCCTATAGTTGTGGAGGATGAGCTTAATCCACCTCCGCTCGGGTTTAAGACCCGATTGATACCTCCTGTTGATCCTGCTCTTCTGCCAACGCCATCCAACGAGCAAATTGTCGCGTCATTGATCAAGCAGAAGAACATTTTCCCCGTTCTGGAATCGATATTGAAACTTGTTGCTACTGGAAACTCACAAAACACATCCCCATCCATGCGCGGCTTCCAGCGTCCGAGCAGGAGTGAGAACGGAGGTCCCCCCGGAAAGAAAAGGAAATTAGGTTCAGTTCCCGCTGGTGCAGCGGACTGGGATGTACCATATCCTTTCTCAGAAGGCGAGGGGCCGCAGGCGTATCGGACAAATTGGGAAAGAGATCGTGGAAAACAGCTGATAGCTCAGCTTGTCGGACTCATTAAAAGCGCGGCGCGGACAGCTGCAACAAAGACCTACTTGCAACAACAGCATGTGCCACGGAGGCCTGTGGGGCATTATCAGCCTTCCACTGTGACATCCGGGTCACCAAACCCGCCAGAGGTATTAGCGGATCACAGTAACGGGAATATTACACAACCATCACCACACAATGTGCGTCTTGCTTCATCGTCTGGTTGTCAACATTCCACGCCATTCGACCAGTTTGTAGCGTCAGCACTCGCACCACAAGAGCCATCTTCTCTTTCTGGGGTGGATGCTACTGATTTGTCGGTTCTCGAAGGCACCGATCCACAATCTGCAAGTCCACCACCTGATTTCGATCAAGGAATATTTGACAACTGGATGTCGATTCTAAACGCTTCCCCCGCGCTCAAAGAAAGCTCGCAACAGCCTCCTCATAGCGATGTTAATACACTCCAGCCTCATATTACGCATACTTCCGCTACCGGCTCAAGTTCACTACTTCAATCGTCACCCCCACACAATCCATTGCCAGACTTTGCCATCGATCCGGCGCTTCTCGCCATCTCAACCCCGCAAATACAGCCGTCTTTCTCCAACTCCGCCGTTGCTGTCACTCCTCCTGGATCACTTCCTTCTCCTATGGCGTCTACAGTCTCGGCGACCGATCCTCTCACGCCCAACTGGGATGCCACGTTTCCTGAATCCGAAAATTTCTCTATCAATCCAGGTATGCAACGCGACGTTGTCCGAAATAACTTTTTGTCTCAACTCGCAAATATGTTACCAGTGGAAGACGTCATGTCACAGTCGAATTCCTCAATGGTTACCCCGAAACCAGTACCGCTTGTGCAAACGCCAGTGTATCGCTTACCTCCGTCTCCGTCTCCATCGTTGACTTCAGCTGCAGGACCATCGACAATATCGGCACTTGCCCCAGCCCGTTCTGCTGCTGGCAAACCACTGGTCAAGGAGGATATCTTACGTCGGGCGAGGGAAAGAAAGAGACAGTTATCCGCAGAAATTGCTAGAGCAAAAGTAGAGCTTTGGGAGGCGACTATTGAACAGGGGGTTTTAGCTCAGCTTGTCAAGGATAATATTTAGAGTGTCTATCGTACATAATTGTGACATTTATGTGACATTCATCGCACGTGATAGTAATACAGGACGCGTTTGCACCAAACAGGGTCAAAGTTGAGGATGGAGCCACCCCGACAGCTTCATTCCCGCGAGCAACTATCCCGCGAAAAACGAAAGTTTCGAGATAAAATATCTACGGCATTGGACGAAGAAGACGACCCTCTTGCGGTCTACGATCAATTTGTACAGTGGACACTTCGGAATTACGGAGAAAATGATCCACATTCTGGATTACTGGAACTTTTGGAGGAAACTACGAGGTCGTTTAAAGACGATATGACATACAGGGGAGACTTGAGGTACCTAAAACTGTGGTCCCTGTATGCACGGCAGGTCGAAAAACCAGCGACTGTGTACGCGTTTCTGATGGCCAACGATATTGGCACCAAATATTCCATATTATATGAGGAATACGCGAATGTTCTTGAACAAGATGGACGGTGAGTAAATTCGTTCTTTTGTATTGAACTCTGAATATGAATCAATTTTAGCCGTTCTGATGCTGAAGCAATTTATCACGCGGGAATAAAGCGCAACATTAGAGCAGTCGAGAGACTGAAGAATCGCTTCCGGGATTTTCAAAGTCGTACTGCTTCGTCATCTAGGCTACCTGATCCCGAAACCATATCATCCAAACCTACAGGCGTAGCTTTAGTTGATGCTCTCCGTCGAAACCCTCTTAAGAACCACAACTCATCCAACTTATCCCCTGGTTTATCTCCTTCTCAGAATTCCTCTAACTCGCGCTACGCTCTGATGTTGGCACCTCCTGTGCCAGGTAAACGCCCCGAGAAACTACGTTTCAATCTTTCGTTGCTGTTTACGGAGGAGGGTGTGGAATATAGTATACAGGAGGCGCGTGCTCGTTCTATGGATCTCCTCGGGAAAACGTGGGGTCCTCCGCCCGGTGCTAAAGCGTCAATATCATCGGCTTCCGTTCATTTTAAAGAGCCGCCCGGGAGGCGTGCTGCAGCACCGAAGTCTGGAGGACATTTGAGTGTGCCATTAGAAGGTTACACCGAAGACATGACGGTCACTATTGACACGAAGGATGCGATGATGGGTGCTCGGAGGAAGAGTTTCATGATGGGTGAACCAACTGTTACAATTAACACCAAGGAGGCCCTGGCAGATGTCTTTGGCATGTATAACTCTCCCGAGAAGTCGTCCAGGGTGGCGCATACCCCGGGTAGTAAGCACGCTCCAATACGCAAAATCGACCCCATTACTCCAGTAACTCGACAGCCATCTCAGTCGCAGGCTAATAATGAGAATGCTCATCACAATGCAAAGACTCCAACACCTGGTGAGTTGAAAATGTTATAACACCGTCTCCCCACTGTCTCTGACATTCCATTGCTCAGCTCTCCGACCAGTAGACGAAAACGCCGGACGTAAAGTGAACGCCATGCCTGCGCTATCCAAGGTAAAATATTAATTATCGCACCCAGGTTAGACACTGTTGACATTGTCCACAAATGCAGCCCAAACCTTTCGTAGACCAGGATCTATCAAGCGGAGCGTACGTAACTCCTGATCTTGGACGACGGGTACTGTCAGATAAAGATCCATCGACACCTGCGTCTAACTCCAATGAAAATGCCGCAAGAAATGTCGTCAAGACGGTTTCAGAGGAAAATAGCTTGGGCAGTGTATTCTCCAAAGTATTCACTCCGGCCTCGGCGAAAATTCCGGCGCGCAAAGCATTCGGAGAACAATCCCTGGTGCCAGTTCCACCCCGGGGTGTCATTTTGTCCACGCCTGACTTTGAACCCGTGAATGCGTTTAAGGCGATGGCCCCTAGGTCGTTCACGCCGTTCGTGGACCCGAATGCAAACACTCCGTTCAGGGTGTTTAGTCGCCCACCTCCCCAAAGTGAAGATGTTTTCAGCAAGCCTGGAACGTTGATCCCGTTTTCGGATTTGAAGGACAAAGGTCTCTTACCGACATTGCCGTCTCCTCTGGCGACGAGTAGTCAAGCTCCTATACTAGATGCCGACGTCATTGAGATCGAGGATGACGAGGAGCTGGGAACGGAGCAAATATTAATACCTTATTCTGGCTCAGAATATGTTGAGCCTCCGGCAGGGAATGAAGAACAATACGAAGACGGTGAATCCTATCAAGAAGTTCCGCTGGGCGGTAGATTTGGCCGATTCAATGTGATGACGCCCATCACTGAACGAACGTGCGAATTCACCAACAGTACGTGTGGGTCAACCAAAGGGACGCCTACTGACCATTCCTCAACATTTCATCGGAGCAAGCAATTTGTCCAGCACGATGAACATGGTGCTGTGGAGGCCGCCGAGCGTCTAGCAGCGGAGCTGAGGGATGAGGAGGCCACCGCTCTTGCTCAGGAGAGCTTCGATGAATCCGACTCGTCGTTTGCATCCTTCGATGAGCAGCCGTTAAAACCCCCCTTTCATCTCTCGGACGACAATTCAAGCATTCAGTCAGAAGACCATTTCACACACGCGATAGACACTATCAGAGAAAAGACGGGTACGCTTAGCCTGCTGGATGCTATGACAATATCCTCACATTTCAAGCCCTTGAACCCATGCAATCCGTTTGATCCGCCTATTGTTTCCACTTTGCTATCCCTCATATCGTCGGAAACCGAATATCATGACCTACGAGACAAAGAAGCAAAAATACTTGAAGGGTTGCGGAAATTTGCCAAGCGTGCTCGCAAGACCAGTGGCAATACGACCAACACTACAGGTGTATTTGATGTTTCTACCAGTTTTCCGCTCACGTTGGACAATCATCGATTCGATGTTTCAGAGAAGCTCGGGGAAGGAGGATTCGGCACTGTCTTCAAGGCCAGAGATCTAGGCATGAAACGCGAAGGCGAAGCGGGCTCCGAGGACGAAGAGGACGAAGATGAGGACGAGGATGGGTGTTCTATGGTCGCCCTAAAGGTTGTCAAGCCTAGAAATGTCTGGGAATATCATGTTCTTCGACGACTGCATTCCAGACTTCCGTCCCGCCTAAGACAGTCTGTAGTCTCACCACACGCGCTATACGCATTCCGTGACGAGAGCTTTCTCGTTCTTGACCTCTGTCCGCAAGGTACGCTCCTCAATATCGTCAATAGTGCTGGTACAGCTGGCGTTGCACAACAAGGTGCATGTTTAGACGAACTTCTCGTTATGTTCTTCGCAATCGAGCTTCTGCGACTGCTGGAAGGCATGCACAGTGTTGGATTCATTCACGGGGATCTCAAGATCGATAATTGCCTCCTGCGCCTAGAGGATGTGCCAGGGGGAGGCTCAACATGGTCGAGCCTCTATCAACCATCCGGGGATAGCGGCTGGAGCTGTAAAGGCATAAAATTGATAGATTTCGGCCGTACCATCGATACCCTACTATTTCCTACTGGTCAGACATTCATCGCGGAATGGGCAACAGACGACCGCGATTGCCTGGAAATGCGACGAGGCATCCCATGGACGTATCAGACGGACTATTTTGGTCTTGCGGGCATCATATATTGCATGCTTTTCGGCAAATACATTCAAAGCTCGTCAGTGACGACCGTGTCACCTGGTGCCGAACGTTATAAGATAGCCACGCCTCTTAAACGCTACTGGCAGACCGATTTGTGGAACAGACTTTTCGACGTTTTGCTGAATCCCTGTCTTGTTCGCAATGGTCATCTACCTTTGTGCGAGGAGTTGGGTGAACTTCGGGCGGAGATGGAAGGGTGGTTGCAGGGCAATTGTAATCGGACTACCATTACGTTAAAGGGTTTGTTAAAGAAGGTTGAGGTATCTGTATGGAGTTCCTGATGATGATGGGAGCTTGTTCGGATGACTAGTACAAAGCGTCATTCTTATAGAATTCATTTGACCACGCATTTGAACTTGTTGTAATATTCACAAATCCACAACAGTGATAACAGACGGTAGATACACGAATCCTGTGAAGGCCCGTGGACATCCAGAAAAATACGACAGAAATCACAGCTCAGGACTTCAACCATGACCCACACCACCCATGGGTACAGGGGCGGGACCCCCGTCGTACGGATGTGGTGGGCCATTGGGCGCGGGTGGCGGCATCATCATGGGATATGGCACTGCGTGCTGCACTGTGGGCATGGTGAACATTTTTCCAGTGTACTGGTCAAATGAGATCATACGTTGCGGACTCTGGTGATAGTATGGATGAGCGTGTGCTGGAATTGGGGTAGGAGGCATGGATGGCCGTGGACCTGCACCATTAGGAGGAGGATATGCACTAGGGGGTGGCGGAGCCATGTAAGCTTGAGGCGCTAGACCGCAATCTCAGTTACTAGTTTTGTAAAACGACGAGAATATCTTACGTGGCATTGCTCCCATCCCCGGCGACGCGTACATTGCTAGACGGCATGTTGTGAGATGAATGGTCGTGATTAAAATTTAAACTTACGTTGTCCGTTCGGAGGACCCATACCAGGTGGATACGGCATTGGTTGCATAAACGGCCCGGGCATATAGGCCCCGGGAGGCCCTGGCGGTGCCATTCCAGGCATCATGGGCTGACAGACATCAGAATTTGGTTAAGTCCACAGTAAATAACCGACAATAGGCCGCGAAAAATCTACCTGTCCGGGATAGCCGTAAGGGGGGTAAGCATAGACATAACCTCTAGCTGCGGCTTGGGCCGCAGAGTCCTCCTCGTATGATGGAGGAGGCATGGGTGGTGGGCCAGGCGGAGCCATGTGGGGAGAGTGTTGTTGAGGTTGATGTTGTGGGGGCGGGAACATCAGCATATAGCGCTTGCCGCTATATGGCCATATCGCCGCTATTCGCACACGTTAGCCCATACGAAAATAAATCCAACTAGAAGTGCGCACAAACTGCCGATGCTTCAGCGACTTTGTTATGCTTGAATGGATTAAAGTCATCTTTGATGTTCACTGGGGGGCTCTTCTTAATAGGTCGCGTGCCGAAGAAAGGATTGGGCGCTGTAGGAATCTAAAGGCAAAGTAAAACAAAGATACCATATAAATGCAAGGAAGCCTACCGATTCAGCTTTTGGTTTAGGAGACACCGAAGCAGAAGCGGAAGTGACGCTGGGGTTTGGTGATGAAGTACCCTGAAAGTAATGAGTTAACATATATTTGTTACGTTAGTAAAAAGTAATGTTACAGGGTTGAAGGCATTTGCCTTCGGGTTTGGCCTGAACGACGAAGCGTTCACGTTCAAACGGTTGTTTGCGGCGGTAGTAGGAGACATAGGCGTGGTGATACCTGCAGAACCGGAACCAGAACCAGTACCAGAGTCTAAGCCAGCGCCAGAACTTGGTGCCTGAGCAGAACCTAGGACAGTAGTCGGAGCATTGCTAGTGGACGTTGACGCAGTTGGGTTGGTCGATTGACGGGGTTTGCTCCCTTTGAATGGCGGGATGGCTTGTATAAACATGTTAACGGGCTTCGTGGTCGCAGCTGGTTTCACGGCTTGCGCATTTGCCGCCGACTTTGGCGTCGCGGATACCTTTTCAGCCCTCGTCGACGCTGACGCAGCTGCCCCTGAGGTCTTTGCGGCGGGAGCCGCTGCCACACTTGTTTTGCGACTTGAGTCGGTTCCAGGCTTAGACGCTCCGGGCTGAGGTGCCATACGTGGAACTCCAGGAGTACTGCTTGTAATGGAAGACGAATTGCCAATGGTGCGCGCATGGGTTGAGGCAGCATCCTTGGTAGCTTTCTCACGGATGAGTTTCTGTTTCTCTTCGTCCTTGGCTAGAATAGGAACTAAATCATCAGGGATTGGTTTGTTCAACTGGAAACAGTCGAACTGGTTAATCACCGATCGGAAACAACACGCTAAGACAATACAGACCTTGAAACTTTGACTGAATTTGACCAGTTCCGCCATGCGCTTGTCCATCTCACTCTTCACCAAAGCTTGCCTCTTCTGATTGAGTCTCTGCTTCTCGTTCGTAACAAAATCGCGGAAAGCAGGAAGAGGATCTGCAGGTGGCTGAGTTGCCAATACAAAAAAAAAAATTGCATAAACATCAGTATCGAAGTCATGGAAAGCGTATACAAAATTATGACGCGCACCTTGTTGGCACTTGAAGGAGCGGGTGACGGCGTTTTGGACGAGGGGGGTGGAGACTGTGCTTGGGTATGCGGTAACGCTGCTCCATCAGGTGCGTTGACAGAAACTTTCGGAACTTCGACCTTGCCACCAGTAGTAGGTGGCGCTGGACCTGAGCTACCCGGATTCCCTTTCCGGGCACCAGGCGGAACGTAGGCATTCGTTCCGCGGACTACAGCACCATACCTTACGAGTGTAGTCAATCACCCATAGGAGATAAAACGGACAAGAAGCGATACATACTTATCTTCCTCGTTGACGCCACTATCATCAACATTAAAATTCCTTTCCTCAGCAATGTGAGGGTTGGATGTTGCGGTCTACAATGGACACGATCAATAATTTGATTATTGTGCTGATTGAACAAACAGTTACACCGATGATTTCGTTTGCGATTCGCTGAGCTTTGCGTTCACGCTCTTTGAAATCGGCGGCCGAGCGATCAAGTTTGGTCGTATATAAATCCTCGTCAAAGTTAGTTTTGACGCCAAATAATTTCTCGTTTGCAGCGAACTGATCCCATGAAGTGTTATTTGAACTAGGACCGAAAGTGACGTCGTCTACTGCTCCAAATTGTGCAGAAAATGTCGATGTGGTGGCTGGCGGACTGGATGGATCAGAAGTGGACTGCCATGCCTGCAGATCACGTTCCCGTCGAGGAGTAACCTTTTGGCTTATATCGGAATCTGTTCTGAATGCTGGGAACAAATGAGGCGTTATGAAATGCACAAATCCACTTGGAAAAAATAGAGTTACTGTCACCGTTAGGTACTTTGGCATCAGCGGGACCTGAAGACCACGACTCAATGTTGGTAGATGCAATGAAAATTTGATCTTTAAGAGGGACGCCTGGAGTAGAAATTTCCTTGACATCTTTAAGAGTCAGTCCAGTTGTATCGCCCTCTCCACTAGTGGAGTGAATGACGCCTTCGTAACGAGTGGCTGTCTTCGTAAGAAGCGTGATTGTCGTGCCCTTACTACGATTGAACCGATATCGCACATATATTTGAGGAAATGGACGTACTGTCAAGCCTGCAAGAGTCTGTAGAACCCGTTCTTGGGGAGTGTCCGCTTGACGGACGCCATTTGCGTGAGCCAAAGGAGGGAAGGCCCCTTGTGCGTTAGATGGTTGCCCGCTTGATGGGCGTGGTGAAGTGCTGCCTGGAGGAGTGAAAGCGGCAGGTACTCGCGCACCCGTCCATGCAGGTATGCGACTATCGATTTCTGAGTTGAACGATTACGATTTAACAAGCTAGGAACGAACCGGGGTTCAGGCATTCCCTTCCTTGCAGGCTTAGGCTGTCGAGCTGTAGTTGCCATATATATATATATCCCTAAAGAAAGCAGGAAAAAAAAAAAAAAGTGCGGAAGATAGAGAACAGAAGTTGGTTGTCCAGACACCAGAGAGATAGCTAAAAGCTTGAACTAGTGAAGATTTGACAGACCAGCAACTATAGCTATTTTCTTTTATGGAATTGAAGACTCAAGACCCGGACGTCGAGAACGGTTGTGAGAAGTGGCAGGACGACGCTGGAGAACAGCGGAGACAAGGAGATGCCTGAATCCTAAATCTGAAGGGAACCAAAACTGCCTTCCTAAAGGACCTCTGACACTTTTATTATTTTATTATTTATATTCGATTTACACTGAAACCCCGATTTTAAAATTAATCTCACGCCACCAAATCGTGGCTCGGACTTTTAAATCTTGTTTCCGGGGTCTTAAGGCATGTTTTAGAAGTGAGACTGCTTCACGAAAGAAATAAAATTTAAAAAAAAAACAGTTGAAACGATATTTACGGCGACTTCCGGTATGCCATCACCATTGGGCCGTTCAAAGGTCGCCATGGTAAGGGTTTCAAGTCCTTGAATTCCACATTTCTATCTTGGTCCTCAATTGCCTCGAGCAAGGCACGTTGTGTACATCCATGAGGCGTCTTGACAGAGATATGTTTACTTGGAACGTAAGCGAATCACCCTGGATTAGTACATGTTTCCGAATCTTTTGAATCAGTCGATAAAACCCGTGTCTCGAGCGGATCTCTTCTCTGAAGATGTTAACAAACTTGAAGCAAATGCTGATCTTATTGCACGGCTAGAAGGTCTCGTACAAAACTCTTTAAATCTGCCAACGAAAGAGTCAACGAGCAAGCGGAGAAAAATCGATGGATTCCGAGGCCACGAACCCACTCGTACGTCCTCTTTCTTCGATATTTCCACCGTAGCTTACCTATTTCCAGCATTTCGACTTCTTTCGACTTCGCTACCTCCAAAATTAATCTCGTTTGAGTCTAAACCACCTCCGGACGTGGTTGTCGTGTCAGTCAAGTGCAGTAGCAAGACAAGTATAGTCTCAATCTGTTTGCTTACAGGACTCAAGAACCTGATCACGAAGACGATGTTGTTGCAGCCGAGTGCAGGATGAGGCAAGCCCAAGATGTCGCTGTCGATTATGCTTGGATCATTGAGGAATCTAAGAAAAGACCCATAGTAGGGACATGTTCACCCAAGTACATATTGCACTTATCAATGATTGTCCCTTCCCAGCTTCGTTCAAACACGCAGAAACTTATTCAGGTTCGAGTTTCATCGTTTAATTTTTCATCGACGACCGCACCAGCCATCATACGAACCCAAAAAGACCAGCCACATCGAGCGTCACGCCCACCAGTCCCTCCCTCCGAGTTGCTTACTCTGCCATATTCTTCGAAAAGAAGTAGTCCATCCGGACTCACTCATAGCCATTGCTTCACCGATCTCGATATTAACACGCTGGCCACGGATTACTTTGCTAAGCACGAGAAACGGAGGCGAAGACGACGGGTGAAGAAAGAAAGGGTGCAGCCAGTATTTTGGCGGCCAAATGCTGCATGGGGCGGGAAGAGCGCCGGGTATGCTCTTGGATATCCAAGCAACTGGGCAGCGTACGAAGATGATGGGGGGACGTATCATAGAGACACCATGCGCAAGGGCATGCATATCGGCTTGTAAACCCTCACGAGTATTACTAAAATATATATTTACAGTGTAATAAAGAACCCGGCTTGGTTGCGTATTATGCCCAGTTACGCGGCTGACAGTCAAGCATTCGAGTCAGCCTCTGTCCCGATGCCAATGGCAAGACCCTCTCTCATGGCGTATAAATTCCCTTTCTTCCCGACGACGCTCCTTCACCAGTACCAACATCCCAACATGTCTGTCTTCAAGCTCGACCCTCTGCTCGTAGTCGTACTTTTCGGTGTTTTAGCTGCCCTCTGTCTCCTAGCCCACTCTGCATATAAATTCTTCAAGACTCTTGAATACGAGAAACCTTTCGATGTCGAGGTACGTGACCACGCATATAACGCTGCTACTCTTTATTTGTTCACTTGCGACTCTTCAGGCTCAGGTATTGCAGATCTGCCCCAAGGTTATCGAGCCCAACGAACCTTCTGCAACCTACCAGACTAATAAGGTCGGCAGCAATCGCATTCGCAAGACCCTCGCGTTTCCTGTGATTCGGCTCGGCCATTTTTTCTTCTCTAATCGTCGCACGCGCTCAGCTTCTATCCTCGACGAATCTTTCACTTGTATCGACAAGGATATTGTCCGCAGATCCGTTTACGACCAATCCCCTATTCTATTCTATAACCGTGAACTTTTTCGTCAGCCGCGTCCGAGGTCTGTCGAAGACGTCCCAAGCCCATTTGACATATATGTTTCCAGTAGACATCCTCAAATATCCACTGAGACCCGGGATCAACCAAGGTCGCCGCCTCTTAGGCGATCCACCCCTCGCACCCCTCCCTCCGATGTTTGGTGGCTCTCAGCTAACATCATTGTTAAGCCCACTGAATCGATGGAACAGAAGCCTATCACGACCAATACCAGGGACCACGATCGTCGTCGATCCGTTCCAATCGTCCTGGACGACATATCCAACAAGAATGCGCCTATTTTGCTCTTCACCCCTCCCACTCCTAAGAAAGCCGTTCAGTGGTCTGGAAAACGCATCTCGCAGGCGACAGTGAATTCAAGCCATGTCAGCCCCGTCATGAAGTCACTCAAGGCGCAGGGACGCAAGCCTCCCGATCCTCGGCCACAGCCTATTGTCCACAAACGGCTGCTCGAAGAGATCAAGGAAGGCATCCCCGAAGGCTATTTCTGAAGAACTTCCACCTATCCCCCAACAACTTCCGTTTCTCTCTTTGCTGCTTCTTTGGCTCTGGCTTATCTTGTGTTTCGCCTCTATTTCATCGTCCAACAGATATAAACAAGTGACCACTACGCTCTCTTCTACACCCCATTCAACCACGGCCCCTATAAACAAGATATATTTTTTATCTATGATCAATTCTCGCTTCATCTCCAAACCTAGGCCACATACCATGCCTCTTCTCAATACATGGACTTCCTAATTTGGCCCCCAGCCTGCCCTCTTCGCCCGTTGCTTGGAAACACTGCTCCTTTCTCTTCATTCGGAACACGATATGGCTTTACTCCTCCGTTATCACCTCCCTACTACCGCTCCGCCTAATACAAGCACACCCACCGTCAACAGTATTCGCAGCTCATCGCACGTATGTTTCTATATCGCTTGGCCCGCCCGCCCGCTACCTTTCCTTGAAATACTCTCCCCTTGAAGTAGAACCATGCGCCAAGCACAGCACTTAAACAGATTATACCCCTAACAAGTCACGCCCCACAGTTGCATACCCTCGAAGTTCTCATTCACCGATTTGTTCCGCTGCCCCCCCCCCCCCAACTATTACGACAAACATCATTGCATGATCGCCACACGAACGTCTCCTCTCCTTGTCACCCGGAAGAACACAGTCTACGCTATGAACACAAGTCCGCAAGTTACTATTACCCAGAACAGATGATACCAAGAACAAGTTATACCCGAAAGACCCGCTTTTTACATTTTTTATTCGATCGGAATGCACGTCACCTCCCCTTGATACCCTGAATACCCTACAACAAGTTATACCCTCGAATTTTCTTTATTTTTTTAATGTCTATTATTATTTATATACCAATGAGATTGTTGATGGTTGTTGTGATAAACTCAGTAAATTCAACAAAGACAAGCAACCCAACAACACCTACCAAAACTATGGACTCGACACAGAGAGCAGAGTCTACTCCTCCTCCACTTAGCCAATACAGCATCCCGTCCATCCCTAGCATACCATCTCCTTCAGGCTCACGTTACCGTGGTTCAATAGGCTCATCGTTTTCCTTTGGTCCACAGCCACTTGTAAACTCTTTTATCGACGCAAACTCAAGCACTGTGTCGAATCCTCACTCCAGAGCTCTTGATCCAAATCGTTCTGTTCTACCTTCCTCGCCCCTTCGGTCATCTCCACGATACCATAGACGAACAAAAGGAAGCACAGGGCGTCATCCACTAGCAAACGACACCACCGACGTATTTCAAGACTCGGAAGACGACGCAGATGATGAGGACGAGTATGAATGGGGTATGGTTGACCGGATGAGGTTATGGCGACATGATGCGCTCATGCAGCATCTCTACGGAACTGCCGCATTCTGGGGTGACAAAATCCTGAGTTGGACGAGTAAGTGACCCTCGTTTCGAAACTTCGCCATTAAAACGTGTATTGAACGCGTCTTTACCTACCCAGATGATCCAAATGATGCATTTTGGCTTGCCCAGACCTATTTTATGACTCACCAGTACTCCCGCGCTGAACGTCTCCTCACCCGACCCTTCCCCACATCACCTCCCAAAGCCCCCACTACCCCTTCACAACTTACTAACGGAAATCTCTCCCATGTCTCTTCCGTTAAAGGCAAAGGTCGAGAAATCGCCCAACCCCCTCCCATATCTGTTCCCCGCCTACCTGTGGGTCCAGGTGGCGTTATAGAGGTCCCAGAAGATATGTTAGAGGGTGTCTCAAGGCTAGTAGATATGAGCGTTGCTTGTCGATATCTGGCAGCGCAATGTCAGGTTTGCACTTGGTGTCCTTACATTATAAAATGTTTCTCATTGGCCACTTAGGTTCGACAGGGAAATTGGGCAGAAGCTACTGAAATGCTTGGAGAAGCAAATCCTTTTCGTGGTTCAGGTATGTTTGTATTCTCTCTAGCAATGTCTTTTTACCACTTTATCTCTTCAGGGCGAAGTGGTCCAGCGATCCCGAATGTCGATGGTGGCATTAAGGTCTATATTTTCACTGCTATATCAGCCATTCTCTGAACTCGTACATGCCAGGTCGAAGCATCCATGTGCCATCTCCGCGGAATCCTCATGCTTAAGCTTAACCGCGGCGACCAAGCCAAACAATGCTTTATGGAAGCACTTGCATTGGACGTCAAATGCTACGATGCATTCGAACAGCTCATCAGTGGCGAAATGATGGCTCCCGACGAAGGTGGTGTCTCATCTCCTCTTTCAGGCATAACGCAATACCATCACTTATCTTCAATCAGAATGGGAATTCGTCCAATCTCTCGCCTACTCCTCTCAGACCCCACAAGACGCTGCGTTCGTTCGGCTTATTTATACAGCCCGACTGCGCAAATACAAACACGCCAACGAGCATATGCTCACCAGACAGCGTTTGGTCCAGGAATTCGGACTAGGAGACAACCCAGATGTTTTGTTCAGTTTCGCTGACGCCCTCTACGCGGGGTTTCGATGGGCGGATTGTTTCGCTATTACTTCCAGGTATATTTCACATAATACAACTTAAACGAGATTCTAATTTCGTTGAATAGAATTTTAGGCTTGGTATCAATCCACGGTCCGACGATGCCACTGCATATTGCATGCATGTACCACCTTGCACACCTTCATTCAAATCTTTTTGTCCTTGCGCATGAGATGGTCGACCGCGAGCCGGAAAATCCTGTCAGTTGGTATGCAGTAGGCGTCTGGTACCTGAGTGGGAGCAAGTGGGCTCAGGCACGACAATATTTCAGGTCCGTTGGAGCTTGCCGTATGCCACTGGTGGAACGTATATTGAATATTTTCATTTTTCAAGTAAGACTTCATTGATGGATCCGAGATTTGGGCCGGCTTGGATTGCATTCGCGCACACGTTTGCATTGGAAGGAGAGCATGATCATGCGGTTACAGCATATTCTACTTGTGTGCGAATGTTCACCGGGTATGTTTCCAGTACTTGTTCTTCTCCGTTCGTTTTAGACGATCGTTGGTATACAGATCACATTTGCCACTGATGTTTGTGGGAATGGAGCACATCATGCTCTCGAACCACATGTTGGCAGACGAGGCCCTCAATGCATCTAATTCGATGTGCGATGGTGACCCGCTTCTTGTTAATGAGCGCGGCGTCATGGCATTCAATCATGGCGAGTGCGTATCACTTTCCTATTCTGGTTTTTATTTGCCTAATTCATTGAACAGCCATGAAAAGGCGACACTACTGTTCCAAGAATCGCTTGACCTGGCACAGGTAACTCAGAGCTCACAAAAATCATGGGCAACAACATATCTCAACCTCGGGACGTGTCTCCGCAAATTAAAGCCAGTGTCCTTGTTCTAGCCCCTCTTTGAACTAGCCTAACAAAAGCTACATTTTCTGTAGACGCTTTGAAGAGGCCAAAACAACCTATCAGAAAGTATTGGAACTCGATCCTCGGCATTCATTAGCGCTTGGCTTTTTGGGAATGGTTTACCACCGGCTGGGTGATGTTGACAAAGCTATTGTCAAGTATCATGAGGTATGACTTCTTCTTTCTTTTCCATGGAAGGGATATACGCATTTGTGTTCCCTAGGCACTAAGCATCGACCCCATCAATGGACATGTCCTAGAACTGCTTAACCTGGCCCTCGAAACCAGCTTATCAACTGGCCTAGCCAGTCAGGACTTCCCTAGCGATCAGGAGGAGTATCGAAAAACTATGGTGGCATTACGGCAAGGCCATAGACCCGTGGGCAAGGTGGGCGGCTCTAAGCCCACGGTTGTGGATGCCGAAGCAGAGTGGTACGCAAGAGGCGGAGATGAAATGAGCGTTGGGTAGGAAGAATGTTATTTGTCGTCGACACGATCACGTGATCTATGATAATCGATTGAATTTTATTTTTTTAAAATAAAAAAAAAATAATTGTTTCTTGCTGTGTCATTCGGTGTAAAATCGAATTAGCTGTGAACGTTTGAATCGTGGTGAATCGTGGTGAATCGTGGTGAGTAGTGTTCAACGTTCAACTTTCAAATTTCAACTTGGCAGGTTGACTCGTTTTGGGTAGCAAGTCACCCCGTTTTTTATGACTCGGACGACATCGATGAACTTCGCGATTGGCTCACCATACAAACCAGTCGCATACCCAGAAAGCGTTCTATTCGCCCATGTCAGTCGGGGCTTGCTTGCTTGCAATTAGAATCCGATCTGGTCATCGACTATTCCTTCAAGGCATACCCAAAGCTTCAAGCTCGTAATCCGGCAGCGGACACATATACAGGACCTGCAAAATACCAGGTATGTCTGGCTTTAAGAAAAAAGTACTAAAGTACAAGTACAGGAATAGGCCAGGGATGATACAAGAATCCTACGGGCAAGTTTGCGTGTGAGAAGTGAGGGCATACGTATAGTGTGGGCAAGCATTCTTCAAGATCGTCAGGAAGGGATGAGGTTTGAACAATAGCGTCAAAGCAGTTTGAGATACAAGACTCCCTCACTCACTATCTCATCAGGCTGATATCAGACCCATTGCTCTAGCACCGGCCCCAACACCACCCTCCCATCCCAAAAATCTCTCTGCGCTCAGATCCTTCTCCAAAGCCAACTCAAAACTGTCCTCTCCCCAAGATCTCACCATGCTCCGACTGCGTGCCCACACAGATATGAATAAAATGCGTTTCAGCTTCCGGTTGAGGAAGAACCAATGGGAAGACCATAACAATGCACCCCGTCGCTTCATCCGATGCGAGTATGTGAGCGTGGGTATGCGTTCCGGAAGTGAGTGGTTGAACGCCCAAGGAGGATTCGGAGGTGATGCGACGTGGTTGCGGTCAGCCTTTGCCTCATCGATATCATAGTCGTCAAACTCAAAAGTAGCGTCGTCGTCATCGTCAGTGGAAGTGTCTTCATCCCCTGCAGAAGCGACGTCGTCCTCGTCGTCTGAAAAGTCGTTCGCATGGGGATCCGAGTCGATGTCGGGCACATATGAGAAGACTTCACAATCTGCGAGGCCTATCACCTGGTCGAGGAGGCGGTAGAGTGACGGATGTGTACCCGAAACGATCTGCGGAGGTGCATACGGGCTGGGTATAGTCTGGTTCTGCGGCGATGACGAGGTAGGCACCGATGAGGGGAAGAAGTCGGACGAGGTGGGTGGGTAGGAAGAGTATGTGCGTGGCGCGCGCATACTTCCTCGCTGCTGGGAGACCAAGGTTGTGCTGAGTGCGTTAAGAACGCTGGCACCGCTTTGTTCTTTGTTGAAATGTGCGGGTCTGACATCCGAGAATTCATAGTCAGGAAAGGCGATATTTAGGGTGGCGATAAGGAGGTACAGCGTCTTTCTGGAAGCGTGCTTGTCGATGGGGCCAAACGGTGTCATTTCTGCTTCGTTGTCGAGGGCGACCCATGAAGGAATAAGAGGGGAATGTGAAAGGTCGTCATTGTAGGAGTGTTCGAGTGACTTGAAGAGTTTCTTGTCGCGTTTAATGTTCTTGCAGCTATAGGCCTCTATACGAGTGTGTACCGAGCACTCGGGACCTTCGTGTGTGAGCGCTCTCGCTAGACGCGACAGTTCAGGGTATTCAATGTATTTCATGTGAAGTTAAAGGAAGTGGAGCGGTGTGGCCCTGACCGACACGTGGACCTTGGACTAGACCCGTGGACCGTCGACATACACATTTAGAAACCCTCATCTTACAACCCCTGACATGTCCGAAATCAAAGTTGCTGGCTTTAAGGTGTGTATAGATCACTGTTAGGGAAGAAATAAATATCAAACATACTGCTTACAGTCGTCGGAAATTCTCGCTGCTCTCAGCACGGCGTTCGCAGGTCTCAGCGATGAGGAGAGAAAAAGCCAGATCAAGAAGGTACGCATACAGTAATCGAAAAAACGCTCATTTCTCATGTACACGTATATGTCAGACCAATGGCATTTTTGAACTAAAGGTGACCAACGATGCGAACGGGGAGGCCGTCTGGACAATCGACATGAAGAAGACCGGAACGATTTACAAAGGCGCCGCAAAACCTAAGGCAGACGTTACACTCATTCTCAATGATCAAATTTTGACCGAGTTGGCGACTGGCAAGGTACGTCTTCGCTTCGCGGTAGCAGCCTTTCTGACATATACTTGTGAAAGTTGAACGGTCAGAAAGCCTTCCTAACCGGTAAGTTAAAAAGCAAGGGAAATATCATGCTCGCGACAAAACTCGATGGCCTGTTCAAGGTAACTATCACATTTCCTACTGCTCGTCCATTGGTTTATATCTTCCAGGTTGCGCAAGCAAAAGCAAAAGCAAAAGCCAAGCTTTAATTTTGCTGGTGCGATAACTATTTATATGTATATGTATCGATACCCAGCCATCAATACACCAAAGCATCATTCCGGACATACGGAGTGTGTAATATATGTATACATCGAATCTATTACTGAGGGCGGATGTCAGAATATGCTCCGACTGAACAGACCTCGCGGTCGATGCGGAACGGGTTGTGGATCAGCTCGTAATGTCGAGAGACTGTTGAGCTGTTTCATCACCTTTCAGAGGGGTCAGCAACCGGAAGTACAGTCAGATACATGCAACTTGCCTCCTCCAACTTATCTTTCCGGCCCTGAAGGTCGAGATGTCGTCTTACCGCTGGGTTTTCACGCGCAAATTCGACGATCTCACTACGGTCCAAGTCATAGAGCAGTCTTGAGTCGATTTCACGAGGAAACTGATCAAAATCAGCGACTATATCAACAAACACGGTGATATCTGACCCACCTGATAGAAGAATTGATCGAGCAATTCAATACCAATGAACATGGCCGAGGTATGCGCTAGTTTATCTGCTACAACGTTGAGAAAGGCTTCTGGGCAAAGGACATCATTCTCCGGTCCGGTGCGGCAGCGCTTAGATCTTAAGGCTGCAAGCCGTAGCTTCAATATGCCAAGCCTGTCGCTGTACAGCATCGCCTGTCGAGCTAAGTTGTCTGTATCAACATACCAGCACAGTATCGACAACGTCAGCCACTTACCGTCGAGGATTTGCCCAGGGGGATACCGGTACGACTCTGGCGTAGCCTCGGTTTCATCGCCATTTTCTACATTGGCCAACCTCCTGGCCTTCTTCTCCCTCTCCCTCTCCTCCAATGTATTCACGTAAGACATCAGCCCACTCAATCTCCGGCTTCCCCCAACCTTCTTCCTAATGTCTTTCAACTTTCCCTCACACAACGCCACTTCCTTCTCAAACAAATTAATCGCTCTTTCTCTCCCAAGCTCCCACTCACCGTCTTCGACCTCAATCTCGTATTTGTAAGGCTTGATGCAGTTCTCCACTTGGTCCGACGCAACCCCGATACGGTCTCGCAGAATCATGTGTGAGAATTGGATCAGTCGCTCCGAAGCACGCGGGTGGAATGTAAATGGTTCACTCGAGGCAATAGAGTCGATGAGTGCACGTAGGCCATCAGCTACAAGTAATGTAGAGTCACGTCCTACGCCCGATTTCGTTAGCAATGACGACGCCGCGTCAAGCTTGTGCCGCCAATACGGCTCTATGTCCTCTGCCTTCACTTTAGGATTCACAACAAGCTGGCCGAGCTCTGGGGCGCGTTGATCCAACCAGTATAGTTGTTCCAATACGTCCATGAGCTTCTCGTCCAACATTGCTTTAAGCTTCGCACGGACTTGAGGTTTGCGGAATTGAGCTGTGAATTCCTTGAAGCGGGCTTTGAGCGCGTCAACCGTCTCTGCCATGTACGACTCTGCCGTTATCCGTCGGTCGTTATATTGCACCTTAAATTGATAAGTAGCTTCTTCTAGCTCAAGCTGGACGGCGTTAGTTATCCCGTGTAAGGATGAAGCCATAGATGATTCGAGGACTTCCATGAGTCTACGCCGTAGAGTGTTGGTGCCGACCATAACAGAAGTCGATGTGCTAAAGAAATCCTTGTGTGCGCCAAAATAGTCATTTTCGCCTCGTTGGGTGGCAACCGCCATCGGCTCCTGTTTCCCCTTCTTCCCGGGGGGTTTGGCAACGACGCCAACGTAGCCCAGATGGAGTGGATACCGATTGCCAGCCAATATACCTGCGCCTTGCTCAGGCGGGACCAAATCCATCTTTGTAATGACACCGATTGTCCGGAGCCCAAGAGGATCAACTTTTCGACTAGCCCGTAGCGCAGGAGAGTTGGCTAGGTCCACGTCCGCAGCACAGACGGCCAGGATAATGTTGGGTTCACGGATATACTTGTCACACAGGGCGGAAATCTTTTCCTTCAGAGTCTCTGGCTGATCCAAGGACGAAATCTGCACGTATCCCGGTAGGTCGATGAGTGTAAGGTCAGGGACGTTTGAGCTGTGGATGCGGAGGTCTATGGGCTCATTTGAAACTGCCTCGGAAACAGGGACGGCCAGGTTGAGGTCTGCTAGAGTTTTTTGGATGGCGGCGAAGTCAGTAATTTTACCGAGGCCAAGGGCGGGGAATTCCCCATATTCTTCTGGTATTTCCCCGTTAGTTGAAGGCATGTGGATCAGGGTGAGCTCGATAGGACGACGAGTTACCATATTGTTACCTCTGCAATGCCAATTTAAGTCAAGGGTTCCAAAACATAAACATGGTGCTTACTTGGGCAGAAATTCTTGCCCTACAATAGCCTCCAAGACTGAGCTCTTTCCAGAACTCTGGCTTCCGATAACTACGATACTGGGTAATTTAAGGGCATCGCTCTGATCTATGCTCAATAGCATACTTCTAATTTCGATCAATTTCTTCGTCAGATGCACGAGCCCGTTCTGTCTCGAATCACTACTCCGAGTTTTCTCGTCGTCCGAATGTGACGTTGGGTCCGAGGGAGATGAGATGGTCGCTGCGACTAGAGCAGCAATTGCAGCATCTTCCGCTGGAGGACGGTTTTTCGAGCGCCGAGGACCCCCATCCCCATTGTCTTCTTGTTTCCCGCCTTTTCTAGACCCTTCATTAGAAGTGAAAAATTCCTTTAAGAACTGAGGAGTCTCTATGGTGGGTAGCTTGACTTCCGACACTCGAAAAGTGACGGCTTTTAAACTGTCCGAGGCGGAATCAAAGATATCCGTAGCTGTGTCTTGAACGGAAGATATCCAGGCGTTTGAAGTCTTTCTTAGCTCTACGATCTGTTCACTTCTATCAATAATACGACGGGAACAAAACGACTAACCTTCGAACTTGTAATTCGCATAGCCAAGTCCACCCGCTCCTAGAGTAGCTCCAGCAATGGGCACGCGAAATGCACGGGCAATAAATCTTGGAATAGAAGAATACGAGATAGCGCGAGCATGGATGCGTCTGAGAGCTGCTGGAGGAGGGGAGGCGTAGCGATGTCGCAAAGGAACAGATGCAGAGGTTAGAAAAGTCGCGAATTGTCGACGAACCGGTCTTAAATATTCTGTCTGTCTCTGTGATATGCTGAGACGATAACCGATGGTTTTCTGGGGTGTAAAGGCAGACGACACCCGACGTCGTAGAGTAGTGTACATTTGCCGAGTGACCCACAACCGTCACGCGAACTTGAATGCCAGCACCTCCACCGCCAGGGGTATACGTCCCTGCCGTACTTTTCTTCGACGAAAACGAAGAACTTGATTTCCCATCCATCAAAGCACATATTTTACGACTAGCACAAGTACGATTTCGACTATCCAAGTCTATATTCTGATCATTTATCCGCAAACCAAGGGAGGAGTAACCGGCATTCTTGTGCAAGGCAGCAATGGAGAGGCTCAACACTTATCTCATGATGAGCGGAAGACAGCAATCCGGCTCACCAGAGAGACACTAGATCAGAATGGATTTAACGACGTGCTGATCCTGGCCGGTACGGGCGCACAATCTACACGCGAAACGAAGAAATTATGCCTGGATGCCAGGGATGCTGGCGCATCGTACGCTCTTGTGTTAACACCTTCAACCTGGGTTCCTCAGATGACCAGGGAGATCATCACACGTTTCCACCGCGAGGTGAGCCAATCAATAACTTGATGCTTCGGTGGCCTGAAAAACATAAAGGTCGCGGATGCTTCTCCGATTCCTGTTCTAATTTACAACTTCCCGACTGTAACGGCGGGGCAAGATCTGGATTCTGATATCATCACTGAGCTCGCTCAACACCCCAATATTGTAGGAGTAAAGCTCTCCGATGGGAACATCGGGAAGCTCCAGCGACTGACGACTCGTCTTCCCTCAACTCAATTCGCGGTCTATGCCGGGAGGTCCGATTTCTTTCTACATGGCCTTCTCTCAGGCAGCTCAGGCACGATAGCTGCTCTTGTTAATATTATACCGAAAGTCCATGGGCGACTATATCAGCTCTGGAAAGAAGGCAGGATAGAGGAAGCGTTACAGTTACAGGGAAAGTTGGGCCATGCAGATTGGGCGGTTGGGAAGATCGGCGGGATCGGCGGGGTGAAAGCAGTCGTGGTGAGTAATTTTGAGTATGGTGCGCCTTGTGTGAGAGGCCCCTTGAAGGCGGTTGCGGTGGAAGACTTGAAGGGTGTGTACTATGATAATTTAAAGGGTTTGATTACGTTGGAGAAAGAGTTGTAGCAGGTGTCGTTTCGCGCATGATGGACTACATCCAGGATGAGCCCTCTCTAATTGATTCTGCAGATCACATTCGCGTTGGATGAGCGCATCGATGAGCCCTGCTCTTTGATCGACAAAGTTACCCGCCACTGCGGCTAAGTATCGGACAGCGTGGAAGCCGAAAAGACTCCATTGATCGGGTTATGACGCTAACACCCCTATACATGTGCCATAGGAGAAATGGTCTTTATAAACGACCAAGTTCAGCATAATAATGATCACCCACCATGACATTCAAACTCTTTTACTTCTTCGTTCTGGTTTCTATCGTATCTCCTGTGTTTTCTGCAAGTTTGCAAAATTTCACGAAGCGTGGAGCAGTTTTGACTACTCAACGCGCCAGCGAGCCGGAAGTACGTAACGTTTCTTTTAGTTCCAACCATGCTTGACATTTTGCCGTTTAGATTAATGGGTATGACTGCCATTCATTCAACCCGCTTAGAGTGCTAACCCGACGTCTATTATAGGCGATTTTTGTTCGAGAATAACCTTTGGGGCCAGTCATATGCAACTAGCGGTACGTGCACACATTCTTTGAAGTCATTTTTGTTCTCACATTGTCCCCAATATACAGGGTATCAAACATCTCAAGTGACAGGCACAAGCGGTAACACCGTCACTTGGCAGACAACGTACAGCTGGGTTGGAGGTGTTTACAAAGTCAAAAGCTGTACGCAGTCTCTCCCCCTATAGTTTTAACGTGCAGGACCTGATGTATGGGTCTTCTCTTAAGACACCAACCTTGACCTCAAAGTCGGTTTGGGAAAGCCTCTCGTGAACATCTCAAGTATACCCACCGTTTGGAAATGGACATATGCAAACGCGTCTACAAACCTCACAGCGAACGTTTCTTATGACATGTGGCTCGGTAATTCTTCTACTGCGACTGGCTCGTCGTCTACCACCACTTTCGAGGTGTAAGTCTCGGAGCATAATGTCAAAGCTTCATTCAGCTTACGTGTTGTGTCCCATGATTTTAGGATGGTCTGGCTTAGTACCAAAGGCGGGGCTGCTCCATATGGAGCTGTAATTGGCTCGGCAACGTTCGTCCAGACTCTGTTTATTTCCTTTCTATGTGTCATTAACACGTGCATTCGCTAGTGTGAATGGAATTACCTGGAAGCTTTACAGAGGCGTGATCAAGACCTGGGTCATTTTCACATTCCTCACACCGTCCGAGATGACGAACTACAATTCCGACCTCAAACCCTTCTTTAGTAGGCCTGAGTTCCATCAGTAATGTCACCGCGTCTAACCTTATCTATATAGCCTATCTAGTCGCAGAGCAAGGCATACCCGCAACACAGTATCTCGTCCAGTTGCAAGCCGGAACTGAGCCGTTTATGGGTAGGCGTTTCTCGGTTATATCCTTTTTTTAGATTGTCTGACTAGAGATTGCAGGGAATGCAACGCTCAAAACAGCGGCTTACTCTGTTTCTGTCAATTAGGAGCATTTTCACACCTTTTCATCCTTCCTCACATTTAGAATCATTTAACTGTATTATCTTTTCTGTCGCATATTTTCGCCCATTGTATTTAATCACAACATTTGAGAAATGTCAACATTTTCTTTGCGCGTATCTCAAGCTCAGCAAGAGTGATGATGTTCACTTTTATACCTTTTATTGATTTCTTTTTAAGAGCTGATCTAACAGTACTGCAACCTTTTCCCTCGCTTCGACCTTCTTTTGCTGTATACTCTTTAACTCTGCATCCCGGCGGTGCGCTATCTGCGCCTCGTCGGAGAGCAGCAATAGGAGTTTCATTGAGTGCGTTATCGAGAGGAGGGAATTCGCGGCTCGAACCTGAGATAGTCATAAGGTGTTATAAGCGTGGAGTTGGGCAGACATACCATGGACTCTGCACGAAATTGCGCCTGAAAAGCTTCCTGAGCAATACGAAATTTATCCTTATCCCCAATCTAATAGGTCCGATCTCTAAAACGTTAGCCAGCATCGGAAGAGCATTTCGCGACGCGCACCGCAGCTAATCCGACAAGATCAACCATCCCATCGACGAGAGTCTCTACCTCCATGTCGACTTTTTTGTTCCACTCTTCTTCGATCCCATCGAGATATTCATTAGAATTTTGGTCGACCAGGGATTGGACTGCGGTACTTCGATGACCAGGGAGGAGATGTGCCGTGGGTAGGGCGGAGGGGCGGGAGACGTCGGTTTGAGGATCTGCCATTGGTACATCCAAGTAACGTGATCACATTAGCGTCTCGTTGACGATGGAAGTCTTGCAAGTCCGTCTGGACTCATTCTCACAACCTATTCGTGTAAAATCAGCGGCAGCAAAGTCATCGGCGTCACTTAAATGGCCACATCCACCTCACTTTAAGGCGACACCGAACACTCTCGCCGAGGCTGGATTTTACTTCAACCCCAGCTGGGACGACAGAGACGCCGTCACATGCTATATGTGCAACAAAGAACTGAGTGACTGGGCAGAAAATGACGATCCTTTTCGGATCCATTGGACCAAGTGTAAGAAAGTCTGTGCTTGGGCCGTAGTTAGATGTGGGCTGAAGGACGATCTGGACGACGACGGAAAGTGCGTGTTTTCTTCTCATTCTTGTACAAGTTGCCTTATATCTTCGACCATACAGATGGGTTTTCTCAGAGGCAACGCGTTTTCCTTCAGGAAAAGCTATGGAAAAGGCTCGTCTCGACACGTTTCGTGACTGGCCCTATGATTCTGAGAGAAACCACGGAGCGACATCTAAAAAGGTGTGTTCTGCGCCATGTATAGCATCTTATGTATCCCATATTTTTTTCTATCGTCAGATGGCCCGTGCAGGCTTCGTCCACACTCCCCAGTCCTCCGCCGACGACGACACTGCTTCCTGTTTGTACTGTAACCTATCCCTTAGCGGGTGGGACGCAGATGATGATCCATTGTATGTATCCACAGCATCTTCTACGTATCCATCTCGACGATTCATAGGCAGGAACACCGTAAGCGCGAAAGGAAATCTGGCAATGCCTGTCCGTTCTTATCAGCCACATCTCCACTCGTCAAACCTAAGGTCCCCTCATCAAGGGCATCGTCCAAAGCCCCGTCCCGCTCAAAAAATACGATAGCCACAGACGATCAGTTGCAATTGTCAGCTTCAGATGACGAACTGGCTACGGCAGTTGTATTGACTGGGGAAAATAAGAATACCAGAAGCAAATCGATTGCCACTAACGCAGGTAGTAGCGATCCGTTGAGAATGTCCACTAGGAGGTCCACGCGCGTCGCTAGTGGGAAAACGGTCGCTTCCGAGGTTGAAGATGAAGGGACTGGGGGAGAGGTTGAAAAAGCGGCTCCAAAGAAGCGAAAGGGGAGGGGGAAGAAGGTTGAGGTAATTGAGGAGGAAGAGGAGGGGGTAGAGGTCAATCTGGAAAAGAAAGAGAAGAAGACAACAAAGAGAGCGAGAAGCAAAGCTAAGCAGGGGACAGACCCACCGGAACTGGACGCAATACCCACATCCACCAAGGAACCTGCAGAAAAGAAAGCTAAAGGCAAGAACAAAACAGGCCACAATGCTACCGGGGAGGATACTGATGCCGATGCTATCCACTCGACTGACCCACCGAAAACGCTCACACAGTCCAAATTTTACGCCCACGCAGAATCCAATTCTGACGTGCCTGTGTCCCGTCCCGTCTCCCCCCAACTCTCTAGATCGAAGAAAGTAAAAAAACCGGTATCGAAGGTGGTTGAAGCACCTGTGAGTCAGCCCTCCCTACCAGATGGTAGAAGAACGGATATGAAGGTGGTGGACATATCGACTGACGACGACAATGATTTTACTGCCATGAAAGATCTCCCCCGGGAGCCAATGCCCCCTTCGAGACCCCTCCAGCAGCCTTTAGTCGGATCAGACACCACTTTGTTGCCAAAGCCGTGGAAAGAAAAGAAAATGATAGCCGTAGAGATTGTTCCGCCAATCAAGGTGCAAGAATCACTACAAGGAGTAGAGCCTGTCGAGCCTCCGCTCCTCCAGCAAACAACCCATGGTACAGCAAACCTGTCTAACTCCCCTCTGCACGCCCATGCTGTCTCGCCGCCTCCGTTAATTACGGTCGACAACCCAGCTCTTATAAATGGCACTGAACCAGTGTTGTTCATTCCGCCACTGGCAGCTATACCCGTGCCCAAGGTCACGTCATTGACGGAAAATGATCTAGATATGACCGTAGAAGAGTGGATCCGACATGAGATGGCCGTGCAATACGAACTATTCAAGGGAGATGGGGAGAGGGCCATTGAGATGTTTAAGCAGAGGACAGCGGAGGTCAGAAAAGCCATTGAAGCCCTCTAGCGAAATATTCGATGCACCAATTTTAAGGCCTACTGTTATAAAATTAAGCTATGTGATCAAAAATTTGCATACATGCTAAGAATAGAGTATTATATATTGGTCCAATGACTAGCAACACTGTGAACTATAGATCATAGTTGAGAGAAGTCAGCAAGGCTCTAGTTATGTTATGACAACATATTGCAAGAAGGCTCAGGGCATACAAATCCAGCTAGGGACAGCCCTTATCCACATCACTATTTCCAAATGGCTGATGTAAACATCAGCATTTGGATCAACAGGGTAAGGAGATCAGATTGTCAAGGGTAAAAAGCCTGTTGTGCACTGGAGGCAAAAGGACATGTTTTAAAAGTACCAATTTTTCAGCATTTGGTATAAGTTGTTGGAGCTACATCCCCTGCATTTCAACAATGCCCTGCATGCCCCAAGGCTGCAAAATACCTGCAGCTATTCAATAGATCATAGTACAATTATCTTTCCTGCTCAAGAAGGAAGATATTGCAACATACACTAGTGTTTCTGTCCATTCTGTGGAGTGGATCCTACAATACTTCAATGCACATGGTGTCATGGAACAAATTTACCCCTATCTTTCAGCTTCAACTTTTCTTTCTTCTTTCCCCTTTTAGTGTAACACAAGGCTCACACTTTCTTATTCCTCAGACACTTCTGATATTCCTTATTTATATCCTCCTTGTTCTAGGAACCAAGGCAGTGGTCCACAGCCTTCTAGCCCTATATCCAACCACCACTGATCAGCATCCTCCCTGCCGATCACCCATGTTCCTATTCTGATCCACATGCTCTTCTATTTGGCTCCAGTCACCTTCTAGTGACTTTGTCAGGGAACACCCTTTCCAACCTATTTCCAATGACACCCTGAACCACATCGGAACCCATTGGAAACTACCGTAATCACTTCAGAACCTCCAAAGTATCTTATGGTACCTCTCATTGTATTACATCACCCTCTCATTGTTTCATTGTTCTAGTAGCAGTATATAGTCCCACTCTGGTAAGGGAATCCTTAGGTTTTTCTCTTCAGATTCCCCTTACCAGCTAAGAACCTCTATATCATAGTTTCATTTATATATTTACCTTTGGATTCCCCTTACCAGTGACTGATTTGGAGTCTGACACGTTTCTGGCTTATTCCCACGATTATTGGAGAATCATCAGGAATCATCAGAAACCCTTGGATTTCCTCAGCTCCATAAGGTTGCCCTTACAGTAGAAAAACCTCCACCCAGAGGACTGACATAGATTGATTTGGCATCATTCCGTGTTTCCTAGCATATCACAGCAGTTCAGACACTGCATCATCTACCCCCTCCTCTCCAATCAGTTTCCAGGACACCCACAACTACGACGACCTGCCCAATATGGATTCAGAAAGAATCTCATCTCTTGAGGACATCATACAAAAGCAAATGGAACAGATCTGAGCAACAAACAAAGCACTAGGATGGCTTCTCATGAAATTAAACAATATCGAGGTCCAAACACCAGCAACAACATTGGTTGCACCCACACCACCCCTGAAATCAGAACCAAGTCATTCCTAACTGAAACCAAGCACTCCCTATGACTTTGACAGCAATTGCATGAAGGGCCAAGCCTTCTTAAACTTGTGTGACCTATATCTCCAAATCTGTGTAGTGGATTTCCCTGACAATCAAACCCAAATCCATTGGATTCTCTCCTATATGAAAACTGGTCATGCAGCAGTATTTGCAGATCAGACAATCCAACTTGAAGCAAAAACTGGCAAAGATCACTTTACAAGCTTTGTCATGTTTTGTGATATATATTTATACACAATTTCTGCCCCAAAAACAAATCAACTACTGCATTAATGTGGCTCGAATCAGAAAACTACTTCCAGGGATGTCAGAGCATGGAAGAGTACATCAATGAATTTGAAACACTCATCAACCTATCAGGATACACCGACAAACTTGCAATTGTTGTCAAGTTCCATCGTGGTGTGATGGTTACTGTTGTTCAAGAGTGAAAACAGTTTGTATGTTGATAGGCTTGTTACTTGAAAATGAGTGTGAGATCTAAGGGGACAGGGGAGTGTATTTTAATGAGCAGAGACGCTGATGTTCAGCAATAAGAGGGATATGTGGATGAATGGGACTTATGTATAGGACAGCTCTGATCTGACTCTGAGGGTGTGCGTCGGGATTTGGAGATAAGTCTGAAAGCGGGTGTCAGTTGGGCATGTGCGATCGGGATATGCTGGATACGTCCAATGATAGAGAGAGACTTGTGAAAGATAAAGAGTGCGTGCATCGATGAGAATGGAAAGTGATCAGAAGTGCTGCAAGAAGGCTTATTCTTAGAATTGAACTAGAGGGAACTTGGAGGGGAAAACTTCTTCTTTTATTTGAGGAACTTCTTGAGTTCTTCATCTTTGCCTGGCGACAATTGGTAGGTTTTGGTGTTCTGTGGAAGGAAGGATTTATCTAAGTCGATAGTGTGGTCCCACTCCTTCTTTTCTGGGAAGCGTTCTGCAGTCTTCTCATTGAAAACCTTGAGGTAGTTGTGGTGGTATTTGAGGATGAGATCTTGCCAGGAGAGGTTGATTTCTTGAGGGCAGATCTCATTTTTGTTGACATAGAAGCTTTGGTTGGACTTGGGTTGGGGGTATTGGTCATATTCAAAGTCATCTGTTTCGATGTGAGAGTTGTATATATGTCTTGCTTTTTCTGGGTTGACTTCGAATTCTTCTATAATGTCTTCTAGGTTGCAGATGAAGATTCGTTTGTATTCTGGCAGATTGAAATCTTCTTCAAACCAAGCCCATCATATCTCTTTGCCCGGGAGGTACCAGCGAGAAGGATCATCTTCCTCAGTTGCTTCCTATTCAAGGATGCTTTCTGGGTAGGGTTGCTTTTTCTTGTCTTCTGGCCAGTTGAGCCAATTTGGCTTGGTGTCCGCAGGAAGGGGGACAGTGATTCATTACAACTTCTCTGGTTCTCCAGTTGATAGAGGGATTATGCTTTTTGAGCCAAGGGAGGCTGCCAGTGATGATTACTTTCAAGGTGCCAACGTTAGTGATATAGAATGTGGTGTGTTCTTGGTGTTCTTTATAAGACATTGTTAAGTTGACTGCATAGGTGATTGAACCTGATTCATTGGGGGTAGTGTCAGCATTGAATACAGGAATGGGTCTTACTAGTTTCCTTGTTGTTAGGCCTAGTTGGTTAGCATATTCTCTGTCAATGAAGAGTCCTGATGCTCCAGAGTCAAGGAGAGTGTCTAGGTTGAACTGTTTGTGTGTGTCGAGTGTGCAGAGACCAATGTTTATGTGTAAGGAGTGGGTCAAGTGTAAGGATCATACAAGATGTTCCATCAGAAGGAAGTCATGGAGAGAGATTTTTTCTATGAATTTCCCTGCTTCAGTATCGTTAGTGCAACCATTTGGAATGGAATTGTCCTCATCAAAAGTGATAGTATAGGGTAAAGGTTTACATGGTGCTACTTTGATACTGTTACATTTGACTGATCTAATTGCAGGACTATTGATCAGTTGTGGGAAAAATCCTCCTCATCCACAATTGCTCCATCCTCTGCCAATCCATCTTCTTGTTGTGCATTGAGAAACTCCTCCAGTTCGTCAACAGTCATGGACTTGACGTCAAGGGCCTTGCAGTCTTGGGCAAAGTGTCTGGGTTTGTGACACTTCCAGCAGAGTCCCTTTTTGGGCATGAAGTGCTATTGTTGAGACATTTTGTTGACATCCATGGCGTCCAGGTCTTTTGCAACAGGGGTTGTTGGTGCAACCAGTGGGGGACCCAGAGGGGGTGTGTACCTTCTGAAGGGGTTGTTTGACCTGATAGGGGCAAACATCTGTTTCTTGTTGGCATGTTCTTGTCATTGTTCATCAAGCTCTTGGAGATGCTTCTTCCAATCAGCTAGGGTGGAGGAAACTGTTGCACCAAGATAAACTTGATCAACAAGATGTTCTTGGGTCGACTTCTTTAGGGACTCAATGAGGGAGATTTTGTTGAGGGCAGACAGTTTTTCATATACATTGAACTCCACAAGTAATTCGTTGAAGTTCCTGGATCCTTGTTATAGTGAGTGGAGGAGGGCTTGTCGGGCCTTAGGTGCCTTGTTCTTGTCCCAAAAGTGTTCCTTGAATTCTAATTTGAATTCAGCCCAAGTTTGAAAGAGGAAGGGTGCATTGGGTTCAGAAAGTTCCCTGGCTTGGATCTGTTCCAGGACAGTTGATGCCCAAGGTCCAGCCATTCCTCTGATGCAGTAGGAGAGGGTGAAGAAGACTCTCATATCAGGAATCTTGAAGGTATCTCCTTGCAAGGAGAAGTATAAGGCTAATTGTTCAAGGAAGGATTTGGCTAAGGTGGTTTGGCCATTGAAGAGGTCTGGTTTGCATGCTTTGAAGACATATTTGGCTATGGTTGGTTGAAACACTTGCAACGCTTCTCTCAACTCATGTATCTGATTTTCTAATTGTGGGATGGTGGTCATGGCTATGGTGGCAAGGGATTCGGTGAGCTGTTCTGGTAGATTGGATTCTTCAAGGATGATATCTTCAGAGAGAGGGGTCAGGACTGAAGTGGGCATTGCTAGTGTTGAATCTGTTGATATAGTGAGGGTCCTGGGGATCCAGGGACTCCGAGGATCTGAGCTGACTGATGGGAACACTTCGGTAGTCTGGGTTCAGAACTAGATTGTTCCTGATTTGATAATCACAGGTATTTATAAAAGTAACTGAGGAAGAGCCATCAGCTATGGAATTGAGATCTGTGGCATTGATCTGAGTCCAGTGTGGGGTTCTTACTCAGATCAGTGGAGGTGAAGTTGGGGTTGGGAAGTATTCACTGTCCGGGTTAAAGATGACTAGTGGAGGGGTGTTTGGTCGAGAAGAGGGTAGAGTTGTAACAGGAGACCAATCGTCAGTGGGTTGGTTGGAATTGTTTGTCAAGAACTGGATTTCTTGATGGGTGGAAGTGGAATCATTTTCTTGAAAGAAGTAGATTGTTTGAGTTCTGATTAGTTGAAGATGGAGGTGGCATACTCAGTATAAACTGTAACTCTCCATGTGGATGGGGTTGTTGTTTGGGAGAGAAGAACAGCTGAATCAAGTATGGCAATTACTTCTGGAGACCAGGCAGAGACATATGACATTTGTTGGGGAATCATTTCCCCTCTTGATGGTCCTTCTGAATAGTTTGTAAGGGGTGGCAGACCAATGAAAGGTATAGGTTTCAGTAACAGTTATTTTTTCAGAGTGCAGGTGTAAGGAAGGTGGTATTTGTATAGTCAATACCAGACCCTTATGCCTTGCTCACAATCTGAGTATTCAAATATGTATATTTGACACAGACTGTGTGAGTGGTTGGCAGTGGGATGATATATATTATCTTCCCATGCCTGCGGCCACGTGGCTACATGCATGGCTTCCTATTTACAAGTATTTATGCGATTTACTACTATATTAAGAAATCGCCCATGTGGCAAGTGGCATAAGGCCTTGGACCAGTGGCGCTGGTGCTTTTTAGTGACGCATAAGAGGGGGACCTCTTACACTTCCCCCCTTTTAAAAGGAAGAAGTTATCGACCTCACGGGTCGACAGCCATATCCGGAGATATGGGGGAATCACTGCCGTAGGGCAGCGTGGCATTGTCGACAGTCTCCTGTCGAGGGGGTAGCTCAAAGGCAGCATTATCTGCCTTGTGGAGCTCGCTAATGCAAGCTCTGTGCGGTTCCTCACTGGAACTTTCGGACCCCGTGTCGTCTTCACAGCTGTTCACCCAATCGCATCGGGTGGCTGACATAACAGCCAGCTTGTGGGTGGCAGGAGCGGGAGCAACAGTGATACGCTGTTTGTTTGATTTCTGTCTGCTAGACGGCAGACTTCAAGCACATCATTTGGATGTGTTTGGCAGCATTACAGTACTCTGTAATGTGGGTAGTACTACACTACCACTAGGTGTGGAGCCTGCAGGGGGCACTTGTCAAGCGACGGAACTATCAGCATTGCGCTGAGCATACAGATGGAACATGTCCGCATATGACTGTTGGGTCATGCCACACATCCACAGATGACAGACGATCTCGAGCTCGTCAAAGGGGGGACCAGTCCCTCCGAAAGCTCGGCATGACCAGCTCAGTGGCTGGGTTCACTCGACAGTCGAGCAGGCCTCCAGAACGTCTGGATGGAGGAGTGCACTTAATGCGATGCATGTGAACGACTGACGTTCAGCTGAATGTTTGCCTCCAGACGAGTCCTTGAGGAACTGCCAGACGGCGAGGTCAGAGACCTCATACTTTCCATCTGCATTAAGGTGGATGGCACTGGGCAGCTGTTGGTTGCTGTGCAGCACCTCCTCAATGTCGGTTTGGAGCAGCAGCCCATCCCATTGTGGGAGCAGAATTCCATGCTTAATAGCATAGTGTACTACCTCACATTGGAGGACTGACCGTTGATCATACAGTATTTGGTACGCTTCCACAGCAAGGCTGTGGAATGCTGGCAAATCGTGCATGAACTGAGGTTTGGTGAACACGCCAGCTGACTTTCTGCCAAAGAAATCGACGGCTTGTAGCTTTGTTCCCCATAACGAATTTTCAACAAAGCGTTGATGATGACCTGGGGTCATTGGCAGCGGCGTAAAGCCACGGTGTATGTGTGGACGGGTGGGCGGACCAGCCTGTCATTCCTTTTTAACAGGACAGACTCTAACTAAAGAGAATGGGCTGACTATTGCAGGCAGCGCAGCTTTGGCTACATAGCTCGAGGGCTCTGTAGTGCCCAAAGAGCTAGTAGCTGTGTCAGCTAGTGGGGGAAACTGTAGCGTAGCTACAGCGTTGTCGATGTCCATATCCACATCGATGGGTTTGGCAGGTGCTTTGCCTTTACCCTTGTCTCGAGCCAAGACTGTGTTACAACCCTGACTCTCAGCCACCCATCTCCAGACATCATTGGACCTCCGGACTTTCAGCACATGCCCTTTCCCTTTCATATTCCCTTTATCATCTTATTCCCTTTCACCTTTCCTTATATCGTATCTCCGAGTACTCCACACCCGTTCCTCCTTTATTGTTCTTCTTTAACAATAGCTTATTGTTATTCGTTACCATAGCTCCACATCTCTGGATATCAATAACAATAAAGCTTCTTGGTATAAAAGCTT